>VSDK01026898.1:221729-244577 GCA_009767595.1 Symbiodinium kawagutii
AAGACGCCGACGACGACGACGACGACGAGGACGACGACGATGGCAATGGCAATGGCGATGGCGATGGCGATGGACAGCAAAAAGCAGCAAGCTGCTACTCACTGAGACCCTGGATAACCAAGACATTCAATAGGACTCTGCGATAAGAAATCCAACTAAGGACGTTGATCAGGAGAAATCTCCATGGCTGCGCCAAGTCTCCTCCTTCCCGAAGGTGCAATCAGGCTGGAAGTCCGGCGACTGGGGGCCCGCTGCAACGCAACGCAACACAATTTTATGGGCACAACACACAAACCGACCTGGTTACTAAATAATGGCCAATACAGCACATACGGGGATACAGGTGGTTAATTCACGGCTGGTCAATGGTTTTTTGGTGATTCTTAGTAAAGAATAGATAAGGACCAATGGATTGATGGTTGGTGGACAGCTTTTTTACAGCGGTTGGTTTGTTAGGATCTGTTCATTTGCGGATGTCAACAACCAGGGGTACATACGCGGCCCTTGATCCACAGCATCCCACAGCCATATGAGTGCATAGCTTTATGTAATCACAAATAACCATAACCGCCATAACCAGCTGACCTTCATGTTTACGCACTAGCGTGGGCAGCCAGATGCTACCAGCTGCTGAGACAGAACTCTTCTGACCCGATAGCTTAGTGCTTCAGCAGCTCATGGATGATGCTGGTCATGCTTCACAGCATAGGGAACAACCAACAACGGCATAGTCATGCTTGGTTCGCAATAGTTCAAAGTAAATACCAACAACAACCAATCACCAATCTCAACAACAACCAATAACCTATCAAGGATCAGTTCTACCAGTGGATGATCATTGGTACCCCATGATGGGAACTACTGGTGATATCCCCATCATAGCTTGTGGTGATCCACTCTGAACCACTCAGCTCTAAGTCATCATGGGTCAAACCCAGAGTCAAACAGCATGATTTTCGCTCCGCCGTGATTTCCCACATCCAAACTTGAAGAGGGGAAACATCCACAAATTCAATGAAATCTCATGAAATCCCTATGATATCCCTGTGATATCCCTATGAAATCCCTATGAAATCCCCATGAAATCTTCATGAAATCCCCAAAGAGGACCCTACTCCTGCAGCCACCAGGGACACAGTGCGCATGAGCAGCACCTCTTCTGCCATCGCGCGCAGCACGGTCTCAATGCTTCGATAGCCTCGACATGGTCGTCGCAAGGGGTTGACTAAGAGCCATGTGGCTACCCAAGAGCTCCCAAGAAAATCAGCAGAATTATAGCACTCAACTAATACCGTTTCATTTTATCATATGGTCATACTATTACTTGAGCTATTGGCACCTTAATTGTTTGCTATACATAGTTCGAATGATCAACTATAGGCATCTGTCTAGATTAGGCAATACTTTGAGCTATTCGCACCCATCCTTGCTGATGTCTGGTGCCGCGGTTTGGGGGCCAAGGTCATTGCCGAAAGTGCTGGGTTCGATGCCAGCCATTGCAGACCACTAGAGCTGTAGCTGAGGTCATGTGGGTATCTCCCATACTCAATATGTAGGCAAGACTACCTGTCAATGCGTCTGTCTGTCTATCTGTCCGTCCGTTTGCTTATCTGTCTATCTGATCTGTGTATCCATATTCTACGCATGTATCCATGCATCTACGTACTCATGTATCTTCCAAACTATCTATTGATCTGCTCACTGTATTTGTTTGACATATACATGTACTTATACAAATATACATGTTCCCTCCAGCCTTAACGTTCGCCCCACCACATAAAGCGCCACTGCAATGGAGCATGTTGTACAAGGTCGAGATGGCTTGGACAAGATGCGAAAACACTGGCTATACGCAGTGATTTATGGTTTAGGGTTTTAGGGTTTTGGTTTTAGGGTTTTTGGGGTTTTAGGGTTTTGGTTTTAGGGTTTTAGGGTTTTGGTTTTAGGGTTTTAGGGTTTGAGGTTTAGGGTTTGATAACTCAGAAGTCAAAAAACAATGGCCCTGTGCAGGAATTTGAGCGTTGGGAAATGTTCTCAGACCCATGCGGGGCAAACCCTAAGGCTCGGGCGTACATGTTTACATACAAGATGTAAATAGATACACATATACGTATAGACATATATAATATATGTATGTTTAAACAGAGATATTCACCTATATACATAGATGTATATGTATAGATCTGCATATATATATACACATTTCCATAAACATATACATATACATATACATATACATATACATACTGTGAAGGATATTTATGTCTCGTCGTTGCCCAGTGACTGGCAGAGAGGCAGAACGAAATAAACAGAAAACATAATTATACACAAAGATACATACACACAAACATGCACAAACATATACGCATAGATGTAGATAGTACACGTAGCCATACAACTAGACACATAGACAGACATGTGTAATCATATACCGATACACATACACGGACAAACCATCCGCCCGCCTTGCTGGACCCTCTTCCGGCAGCCCTGGACCGAGCAGGCGTGGCTCCCAACTTGTGAATCTCCAAAGAAAGACTTGAAAGTCTTCAGATAGACTTCACATGGGTGTTTCTCAAAAGAGGGGGGTACCCCCAAATCATCGCACGTTAGTCATTTACAGGAATAAACCAACCATTTTTCAGGTACCTTCTATTTTGAGGAACTACCACATAGGCTTACACTCGGATCAAAATCAAGGTATTCCTCATGTTGATTGCAATGGAAGGGCTCACCTGCCAGGTTTGGGGGCCACTTGGTAGTCGAACGTCTTGGCAGTGCGTGCAGGACAGGTCCCAAATCACGAAAACAAAAATCGCCGCAGCTCTTCTCAGTGACACGACAACCATGGCATATCACTGACGCTATGTTTGTACCTATGAAGCATTGTTGGAAGTTTGCGACTGCTTAATATGGCTCACACAAAGCCAGCTTCAGTTTCAAATTATGGGTTCTTTACCAATGTGATGATTTCAGCTGTGAAACGTAGGTTTGGCAACCTGCTTCCCCGCTACCAAATCCACAGTGACATAGGCAACAACAAAAATCTGGATACTGTTCACGTGACAAAATCCTGGTTGTTGCCCGGGGTGTCCCTACCCGAGTAGCCACCCAAACCTAATATCCTGTCATTGTATGTTTCTCTTTGTTGTTCGGAGACATTAAGCAAATCCAATATACCACATCGATACGTAATATACCAAATAGAAAGAAAATCATGCGCCACACAAGATACAACCAACAGTAGGACAGCAAAAATGTACAACTGCCTAGCTATGCATCATGTATCTTGTGCATCTGTCTTTATACATATACATATATACATATATATATATATACATATACATATACACAATTACACAACAGCCGCGTATCAGATTGTGCCATTCATACAATATGCCATACACTGTACTGCTGATCAATAAGCGTCCAGGTACACAAGGCACCATGGTTATCACATGTGCATCTACCCGAATGTGTCATGCTGTACCATCAACCACAATATCACATTATACACCATGCACCACATCATATGATACACCCGTAATACAGATATTTAATGCCATATGCCTCTAAGCCATATCACGCCCTGTATTGATATATCATATACCATTCGCCACAGCTTCCTGAGAACAGGAACCCGCCCTGCAATGCCCTGCACCTCCAAAGAGATAGAAGCTTCGGCAAACATCAGAACCTCGCTTGCGCGCAATGATTGAAACCTCCCTTCCCCAGAATTTTAGTGGTTCACAATGTTTGACAAAGGTTGATGGAGGTTAATAGTGGCGAGTAGTGGGTAATGGGTGCTTAATGATAAATGAAAATGGCTAAGAAATAGATAATGATGGATAATTTGCTCAATAATGGTGGAGAAATAAATGGTTGATAAGTAATGGATTCTCAGTAGTTCATTTGTGATTAATTGACGGTTGACTGGCTGATGAACTGCTTTATCATGTTTAACGATGGTTGATTGTTGATGGTCAATCCTGGTTAGTAGGTCACTACTGCTAAACCATGGACACGAATCATTGATGAAGGATGGATGGATCAATGGTGGGTTCGTTCGTATTTGCTGAACAGCCAATAATAATTGATTGGGTGATCATGGTCAATACTGTTAATGATGCGTGATATCAAACTGCCTCCCTCCCTGGTTGAGTAATAATTGAGGAATCCATACATTTTAGCGGAGTCAGCGGGTTCGGGTGAAGGAATCCAATCCAAGGGCAGTTGTCCAACGTGAGAGGTGCCACTTGTCCACCCGCATATGATGGGATCATCCCTTTTGATCCACCATTTTGAACCATGATCTTCAAATGCTGATCACACGTGAAGCATAGAGTGCTCAGCCAGTATTGACTATTAGTTATTGGCCAAGCCAGAATACTGCAGCCAATCCGCCGCTATTAACTATTCAGTATGCTGATATGATGATTATTCGCCGGTAGTTGTTAGCCATTACTCTTCATGATGAAGCCCTATTGACCACATATCACCTTGCGTGATACCGCCCTTGCATTCAGTGCCGCAGTTCGACAACCGCGATCGGTTTTTGCTGCCTTGTCACCTTTCAGCAAAGTGATGCTCAACAAATGTTGGCAAAATGATATGAAGGAAATATAGAGGTTAATGTCTTGAGCTGGTATTATTTGCAAAGGATAATAATGGATACATACATTAAGAATACTAAAATCATGTTTCAAATGTGGGAAGAACTGGGGAAAATATGCAAGCTATACCAACTTGTTTATCGGATATAAAGCCGCAATGCTATGCCCGTTTATAGCCAGCTATAGTCAGTTCTAGTTCCACGGTTTCGGTTGACCAACCAATCTCACTGGGCACTCTGAAGACCTCCGAGACAGTTGCACTCTTCAGTTCCGATAGAGAAATGCCGTCAATTCCTTGGTATCGACAAGCCAAGGGAGTCAAACAAGGAACTTCAAGCAGTTCAAGCATCACCAATCATCAGTAAGAGAACCGGCAAGGCATAGTTGCAAGTCGCCAAAGGTAGCCTTTCTCGGTGCTCCGCGTCTCTCGAAACAGATCTGAGGCTGGTGCCATCTACATCCATCATGGGCAGGATCTTCATACACTCGATCTCAGTGAAGTGAAACCTGAGCACCGGGTGATCAAGTTACAGTGCATTCCCCATGGAATCTCCGACCAACCAAGTAGAAGCCCCTGGGAGAATCTCAAGCAGCAACCAGGGCTGGTGGATGAAACAGCATCCAATGCAGACTTAGACATCGCAAATGGCTTGGTGACATAGAAATCGCAATTTCCGAAGTTGCGAATGGTCCTTTTCATAAGTTTCTGGTGGTCGTTCCTTGATTTCAACTGGCTTCAGAGACGCCGTTCGAAGAGAAGCACGTAATGCCTTGTTCCCAAATTTCATGGTCAACGTGCAATCTTTGGTAGCATCACAAAATGTGGCTGGAAATGGGTGGCCAGCGAAGTCCGTTGTAAGGTTCTACATGAAGGAGACACCATTCCGGAAGGAATCAATATGGGTGTTGAGTTAATGATGAGAAGCAAATGACGTCGGAACAACATGGAATGCTTGACTTCACATGGAAGGAGTTCCTCCTGCTGTGTGACTTTTTCATCTGACAACTGACATCTGTCAAAACTCTGAAAGCTCAAAACATGAAAAGAAAGATGTCTAATGATGCCCAACTAGAGGTCAGTTGATGAAAATTGATGGTTCATTGATGCTCAATCATAGTTAAGAACAGTTGATCATGGCCGGCAACGGTTGATTTATGAGGGTGATCATAGAGGTTGTGAGAAAACCCTATCATAAATCTAATGACATCCTTTCTGCCTTATCGTTTTATTCTATTCATTAACGTTTTACAGTAAAACCTGCATGTAACACGATACCACACCGCATTCGCAGCAGAAACACAAGAAACAGTAGTCTGCCAAAAACGCTTTATTTGTGTTTACTCTGTCTCTACGTGCTATACGGGAGGGCGTTCCGATCTTTCTTTCCGACTGCTGAACAGTAATAGCAGTGACACTGCAAAGAGCCAGTAGAATTCTTACAAAAAGGGACTGATGTGGAAAGTCTAATGCGGAAAAGATTTCTTTATCGTTTTTGTTATCGATTTGTGCTCGGTTTGGACCCGTATGCTTCATACATCTGAAACGCTGCTGGCATAATTCAAGAAATGATGAGCCTGTTATCGTTTTTGATTCCTTATCGTTTTACAGTGAGTGGAAGCCGGCTTGGAAAAGTGGAGTATATCCTTACTGAATCTAATTGACGGGGATTCTAAATTATTGGATGATGGCAGCATGGACGACTTGGTGCCCCGGTTCCCCAGGTCGAGCTCCGTGCAACTTCTTCAAAGCCCTGAGGCCAATCCGGCAGGACCCGGCCCCCAGGCGCAGTGTTCCTAAAGGGAACCAATGATTTTAGCAAACAAATGACTGAGGGATAACAATAGGGATAACCAAGGGACAACTAATGATAATAGGGATGACTATGGGTTTGGCGACTGATTTTTTGTCTTCCATGGCTTAAATGTTCAGCCCCGCTATGCAACGGCTACTAGCTAGAAGAATGAACAAGCCATGGCAAACGAGGACGAACTAACAGTTTGTTGCACTGGTCACTGCTGCAACTTGTTCAACATCGGTCCCTGTTGTGAAAGACCCGAAGATTGTTCAACAATGAAGCCAAAGGCCCAGGTACACACATGTCCACTAAAATATGTGTCCAGGGCTAAGGTAGCATCCCCCAACATAACATCTGGATGAACCCAACATGTGAGTTTGCTTCCTCTCCGACACGCTCTAGTTGACCAAGCTGCTGCAAAATCAGTTGTATTTACTGTAACTGTAGATGGCAACCCATGAATCGTGAATCACTTACTTTTATCGGCAACTGCAATTCTGGAATGATTCACGACGTAGGAACCATGACTTAGCCGGTGAGACGCTGCATACATATTGTTCTTGATCACATTCAATTTCGCATCCCGGTTCCCGATCGTTGTCATACCTTCTCACAATACCCCTACAAACGATAACTAGGGTTTCTGATACTTGCTTGTGACTTCATGAGTTGTTTGTCCCTGGCGATATCTTAGCGCATACCCTTTGTCTTGCCAAGGAAAACACCGCATGCTTTGCCAACAAATGACATGATTGACTGGGTACAACTATGTCGACTCGTTGCGATTAATGACGGCCAATCACAATGGTTGGTATTTGTTGATAACACTGATAATGACAACCCACCGTAACGTGCGTTGCTACCAACAACTGATCACCTGAACAATCTTGAAATCTGGTGGCCACCATCAGGTCTCCAAGCTGTGTCAACCAAAACAGAGGTGGGGTGATCCCCAACAGCAGGCACTGCTGCTTATCATCGCTGATATGATCCGCACTGGGCAGCATGACTCAATTAAACGAAAAACCCAGCAGCTTGTTCCTGCTCCCACGAAGTTCAAGCACTACGCCAGCTAGACACCGTAGAATTTGTCTGCGATGAAGACAATTTACGGATTGAAACGAATCTGATACAAGCAGATGGTATCCCACAGGAGCACTCAACTAAAATCTTTTTTCCCATGTTTAACATGGTGTTCTGCTTCACCAAGCCGCAACTGCTCCCCACATCTGCTCCTCTGCCACTTTTCTGCACTCACTTCCTCCTCTTCATCTGAAACGCCCAATGTCTCCTGCCCCGAATTCCACATTGAAAACACTGACTTTGATGTTTATATCCATATTCAAGTGCTTACAATTGATTTCAGATATTCAAACATATCGAAAACATATCTAATTATTTTCACATAAATAATCATAATATCATGTATACATAAAAATATATATATATATATATCAATGAGTAACTATCTAATTATCTATATATGTACATCATTATTTTGACTACATATATATATATATATATATATACGCGTTCCCGAGGGTATATATACGTTAATTAAATACATATATATATATATATATGAGTAACCATCTAATTTTCTATATATGTACATCATTATTTTGACTATATGTGTATATATATATATATGTGTGTGTGTGTGTATTAATTATATATATATATATGTTCTATGACAAATGTCGTAAAAACGGTTCACTTCAATTGATTTCATATTGAGACATGGCTTGCAAGCTGCGCCTTCAACGCTTCAAATCGTCCAGCAGGTTTCAAGGCCGTGGCCAGATCCTCCAGAACAAGTGGGGGAGCAACCTGCAGCCGCGCCACGGGTGCCCCATGGCGGAACCTCTGCGCAGGTCCGTTGATGTCTGTTGATACTATGGTTACGCTTGTAGCCATTCTTGGTAGAGTCCTGAGAAAGGAAAAACGTGGAACTGAGGATCATCCCTGTCCCGGAAATTGATGGTTCAGGATGGCTAACAAGGACTAAGAAAAATGGATGCTACTGTCAAGAGTCTCTCACACATTGGTGGTGGCTGTGAAACAAGCCCTGGAACAACTGCCGCCTATGAGCAATTGGTGTGGAAAACTGAGAAGCCTTCAGTGTCGAATGCAGAAAATGATAGAAAATGCAAATGAGTACAAGGCAACCGGAGGTGTGGCAAAAGCAATGGCGCGACGCTCGCCATAGCAAGGCTGAGCAAGCGCCAGTCAAAACGTGCCATTGATGAAGTGGCGTGGAACATTCACAACCTGACTGGAAGGAAGGACCGTTGATGAAGCATTGGTAACAACTAGTGAACTACAGGCTGATCTAGCTCAACAATTTGATGAACCCTTACGTGAACCATCCATTTTGCTAGCGATCTTGTCCCCAACCACTAATTGTATTAACCATTGACCAGTCACTCACAACAATTTCGTCTATCATAACTACTGACCCATATAGTTGCTCACTGTTGTGGTGAACGATTTTGCTCATAATCTAACCATTGAACCAATTCATAGCTACCCATGAACCAACATCACTCTTGGCCTCACCTTCCTGAGTCCCCCGGCTCCAGCTAAACCACAGAGCAGCTCGCTCAGGGTCACTGTGGAAGACTCGTTCCTGGGGTCCATTGCACTGACAGCCGTTGCTAAGCACACCTGGGCCTACAACGTGGACCTCGGCTGACACCAGCGGGCTTAAACTGCTCAACTTGCTGACGGCCCTGTCCCTTGGTCAGCGCCGAGCTTACCATGGCTGCACAAATCACAGCCTTGGGTCCTTCAAAAACCTATGAGGAGCCACCTGTCGCTCAGAGAATGCATGGGATCTAAACTCTACACCAGTGACCAATCGGTCCCTACCAACCAGCAGCCCTGCAAACCACATGATGGCTCAAGAAAACTTCATACCAGTTTAACGATGGACAAAACTGATCTACGATGGCTCATGATGATTCCTGGCGGATCATGCTTGATGGCTAGTACCGGATTAATGACGGCTCAATAACGACTACTAATTCTTTCAGAGTAGTCAAATAGTTCATGGATATTATAATCATTAGCATGACTTCCCCCCTTCCCTCATGCCCCCCTGACCCCCTTAATGGTTCACTAACATCTAGGGTAACCAGTTCCATGGTCGACTATGGCCCAATCTCCGAGGCTCGGATTTCGAACGGAATCGAAGATGGCTCGGTGCTCCTGGCGCCAGGGAACTGGAAAGGAACATGGGTGGACCACCTGTTGCCATTTGGCTATGGGTCAATATTAATGAACCAATGTCATGGTGAATAACAACCAACCAACTATAGGGAAAATCATGGTTAATGACAGGGAACCAGGGGGACTAAGGGTTTTGACCCACAACCATTTCGTGTGGGTAGTTATAGGATAATGGTTCACCAGCTGGCTGACGGTTGATAATAGGTGACAATAACCAACAAGGGCCAACTCCATGGTGGCTTCTCAAAATAGATGGTTAATCACAGGGGACAATGACCAAATGACCAAGTTCCATAGGGTATAAACCAACTATGGGGGGTTCTCAAGCCACAGGGAACCCCCAAGTTATAGTTGATTTATTACCAAAAATGGTGCAACAAGGATGATTTTGGGGGTCCCCTATTTTGAGAAACCACCATGTTGGTGAATGTTGAGAAATGACAGCTTATTGCCATCAAGAAACCATCAAGACATTGGTGAATCATGGTTAACACTTGGTTGGCGAACAATGATTTATGTTTAAGCAGTTCGTGGTTGCTAATGGTCAAACTAAATTGCACCCGGTAGTCGACAACGATTTAGAACCATAGAACTGTAAACCAATGACACTGGATTTTTAAATGATCGACAACAGTGGCAAATGAGATGGCAACCCTTCATAATTGTGCTTCATCGGGCATCGTAAGGCTATCCCGCTAGCTGCAGACTATTAACTATCAATTTTGATAGGGTAACCCTATAGGATTTATAGGGTAACAAATCTATTTTGATAGGTTTTAGTTTTAACTATCAAAACCCATAGATTTGTCCTGGAAGCCTTTTTGGGACAACCTGCGGAGCTCCTCTGGTTGGATCACCCAAGCCCTGCCTCAGTTCACCGGAGATTGGTCGAACCGTGGGGTTACCCGAACGGGGAATCCGAAAAATTACCATTTGGAAAATGGGAAACGTACCAATCTGAATGGCATTGAAGGGGCTACACTTCCGGAGTTCTTGGCACCACTAATCGAGCGCAAGTGGAGATCCCCCCACAATGCTCAACTCCCTGATGGGGGCCACTAGCCTCTTTTGGTACACAAATCTAGCTTCCTGAAGTCTGGCAATTCAACCTTCCTGACAGAGGCTGAGTTTGAGGCTGAGATATTCCGAGAAGCGCTCAAAGGACAGGGGTAACATGGTCATGTCCTCGGTGCGATGGCCGCCTGCAGCCCTGCCCACCGTGTGCCAATTGGCCGGTCTCAAACAGGTCGTGACAACGAGTCACCAGCTGCTGGCTGGAGCCCAGCTGGTGAGCGTCTGACGGACATCCGAACTGGTGATGCTCATTTGAAAAATCTATGTGGAAAACGTGTTTGTACATGCAAAATATATTTTGTTTTTTCTTATTTACCCAATATGTGAATCCCTACGCTAAACTGTTCAAAAAGGAGAGGGTGAGAGAGAGAGAGAGATGAAGGCAAAGGTGTAAATAAGTGAATAGATATATAGATATACTGTATACACATATGCGTATATCGGCAAATGCCTGGGCCTTGCCTGGATTCACAAGACCCGCCCGGAAGTTACTCCTGTCCAATGTTCAAAACCCTGCGCAGGCACGTTGTTTTGAGACATTGAGAGGCCAGAAACCCCAAACCATAGACCCTAAAACCTTACGCCCTAAAACCCTAACCTTAAACCCAAAAACCCCAAAACCCTGAACCACAAGACCTTAAGACCCTAAACCCGAAAGCACTGCGTATTGCCAGTGCTGTTTGCAATTTCTTCGAGCAATGTTCAATTGACAGGAACTGGCACATTCAACGCCTGGGCAAAGCCATGGCGCTGCGCATACACACACAGATATAGATAGATAGATAGATAGATAGATAGATAGATAGATAGATAGATAGATAGATAGATAGATAGATAGATAGATAGATAGATGTGCATATATCTATATACCTATATGATCCTATTATACCTATATGTACAGTATATACGTAGCATATTTGGTGATGGGTCAATGGCACCCAGCCATGGCAGCTGATGAGGCATCGGCCGGGCCAGGACCATGCCTCAAGGGGGGAGATCCAGCAGCTCATGACGTGGATTTCTAGGGGGTTCATAAGGCATTCCTAGGGCATCCCTAAGGGCCTAAGGGATTCCTAAGGGGTTCCTAAGGGATTCCTAGGGGTTTCCTAGGGGGTTCCTAAGGGATTCATCTGGAATTACATTGATTCATAGCTATTATTATTGCTTGAAGCTCAACTGACAACAAAAATCGGGAATATGATGGTGATGATGAATCGGTGATCCAGCTGTTGATAGTCCGCTCATTTTGATGCTGGATCACCAGTTATTGAGTTGATACAACTAGGGGTGGTTCATTAGCAAATGAAAATCCCAAGTGCAACTGATCGTCTAAGTGAGGTTTTCAAAGTTCATTGCCGGTGCTCAAATTGATCTTCCAAGTGACTGGGTCCCTGCATGGAACGACCCAAGTGTCTTAATTCATACCCAACTGTTCTCCACAACTCAACGGCCTGTGCATGGCCAATGTTACTTGGTCTCCCAGAAATGGTTCAGGAAAAAAGCATCTACCTGGAAACCCCTACAATTGGTGGTACAAACAGCTGGCTTTCCAATCGACAAACCCAGTGATGGTCTTGACCCATTGACATCCCTTGGGTCCAGGTCCCTCCCTACCATGGGAGCAGTTGGAACACTACAGATGTCCGTGGTGTGGGTGAAAATGTTGGGATTCACCCTTCATGAATCACATTGAGCCCCAAAAACTATTTATAAATCTATAAACATCAATGACCATTGTATAACCATTGTTAACCACCATACCCTGCAATGCGGGGATATGTTGACGACAGTGACATGTCCGAGAGCTGCGCGCCATTGTTAACCACTATTAACCATCTTTGACCATTTTTAACAACCACTATCAACCATAACCAAACACCATTTATCAAGCATTCTTCGCCAGGTCATTGAATTCCTCGTTAACTATCAATATGGATCATGGATGATCCACTGGTCAGCCATTGACCACACGGAAGCACTATGAACTACTATATTGATAGGGATTACCGTGTACTCGATCATTAACCACATCCTTACCTCTGACCACTGCTCACCGCAATAAACTACTGGATGAAGCACTATAAACTACTGGATTAACCACTGTAAACTACTGGATTGACCGCCATTTACTCTTGTTACCCAAGGTTCATGATTCATTCAGCCAGAACTAAGCACTAACCACCAATGAAAGCCAAGTTTGTGGCCTCAAATGGCAACTCTCAGGTTGAAACATGGCCGAAACAGCTGTGGTCATTGAAGGAAAACCCAAGCACCTCGGCGACCATGGCTGACTTGGAGCATGGGATCATGGGCAGCATCCCATTGGTTTCGGGACCACGGTATCTTCGCCCGCAACCGTTGATCCCTCCATGAGAACATCGGCTTCACAGGCGAAGCATCACCAACGATTGACAGCGACAGGTCAACGATCTATTCGCCATGGGGGTTCACCTTTGAGAACATTGGCTTCACGCCATGCCTTTGGTTGCTGACATTGAGCCATAAAAAAGAAAGCGTGTCCCATCCAATGTCCGCTAATCCATGCAATCTGCCCTGTTAGAAAAAGGAGTTCTAAGTTACTAACATTGATTAGCCATATGATGAACCATTCTGAAGCACTATCAAGGATGACCACTGCTAACCACCACCATTACAGCTGAACAGCCCACCACCAACAGCCACGGCTCGGCTTCGCACAGCAAGCGTTTCCGCAGAGTTTCCATGCACAAAACGGGTGCCACGGTCTCAATCTCAGCATGGTGAGAATGCGACCATGGCTCTGGGTCAAGGCTTTGACCATCAATATGGGATTATAATTGTTCTTATAGGGAATTATAACCAGCAATAGGGAACAATATAGGATCATAGGGAACAATAATCATCAATAATAGGGAACAATTGCTGATTATAATGGTTCTTACAGGGAACAATAACCAGCAATAGTAGGGGATATGCCAGCGATATGTGGCTATGGGTCAAGCACCCAACCAACCAATAATGGTGGATAATAACCAACAACCTGGAGGGAAAACAATGGTTAATAATAGGTGAACCAGGGATACAGGGTTTTGACCCAAAGCCCTATTGGTCAACAGTGTGTCATGATGCTAGTGGCCAATGCTGATTGGCAACAGCAGTTCATCATGATCGCCACGAATCATGGCCGATCACAAATATAGTGGTATATCATGGGGATCATGATGCATGAATATTGCTTCAATTCACTCATGGCAAATCCATTCCCTGGTAACCAGCTAATATGCCTCAACCATAAGTGCTTATGATGCTCTGGTATGCTATGGTCGACTGTACACCTGATTTGCTACTTGTCATCACTGGTTGAGCACTGGAATCACCAGCAGTTCCACCGGTAACTCGCACCAAGCAACAGCGGCGCTTCCGAACAGCAACGGCTGAAGGGTTCTTGATAGAAGCTAGTAACAGACAAGCATGGCAATAGAATGGCCACAGAATAATTTAGTCGTCATAGAATGGTCGAAAAACGATTATGTCATGGCGAATGTAATCGCTAAAACTTAAGCATGACATGTTTGCTCCTGTTTGCTCGTGGGGATATTTTTCAGCAACATTGTGGTCACCTCCCAGCAAGCTATTCCTTCCCTCGTACTCTTACAGAAACCACGTGCCACGGGCAGATTGAAAGTTCTGTGCGAAGACCTGAGAAGGAATCTGTGTTGCGGCTGCGCACCTGAGACCCCCGGCGCCCCAGTGGAATTCTTCCAGAGTGACCTCTCCATCCTGAGGTCAGCGAAACGAGGAACAGCCAAATGTTTGTGGCTTGGAACAGCGAAGCAGGGCCTTGTTCTCATCAAGTAGCTCCTCGGCAGCGGCAGGATACAAAGTCAGCATTGACGAAAGATACCCCAATAATGTCAGGAACCCTTGTACAGTATCATGCAACTATTCCTTGGATCCTTGGAGTTTCCCTGTCATGTGCGATGATGATGATGATGATGATGATGATGATGATGATGATGATGATGATGACGACGATTACCATTGTCATCATCATTATCATGATGATTTTGCTGTTGAATGACTTTGAGAAATGCAACAACCCAAAGAAGGCAATGCAACCAACAGCAATGGCAGCAATGGCAGCAACAACAACAACAACAACGACGACGACGACGACGACAACGACCACGACGACCACGACGACGACGCAACAACAAAGAGAAGAACCAAAACAAATAAATAAATGAATAAAGAAAGAAAGAAACAAAGAAAGAAAGAGAGAAAAAAAATAAATACATGAATAAATAAATGCATAAATAAATAAGTATATAAAACAACCACCACCATAACACCGACGATAACAGCAACAGCAAGAATATCAACAGCTGCAAATGCTGTTGCCGCTGCAGGAGAAGAAGCACAACTGCATACTACTCCTTCCAACAACGACAACGACAACGACAACGACCACGCCGACGACAACGACCACGCCGACGACGACGACGACGACTACAACAGAGACATGATCCCAATAATGTTTCAGCAAAACATGGTGGTTTTCCAGCTATCCATGTTGATCCAACAGAGGGTACGCTAGCTGCTTTGCTTGGGCTTGAATCAATCCTACTGCTTTTTGACTTTAGAAATTCAATTAGAAAAGCCTTTCATCCAGCTGATTTTGTTTCAATGGTTGTTGCTGGAAGTCACAGTCCTTGACTGTTTCAACATAATCCAAGTTGGAGTGTAAAAACCCTACACCTTATTCACTGATCCATAAATTTTGCAGCTATGACACAGATTCCTAAAGATTTGGACCGAGATGCGTAAATGACCCGTGCATCCTGCATGTTCGCAAGGCCTGGCGCGTTTGGAGTGCTGGGAGATGCTGCAAGTACTTTTCACTTTAGTTCACGAGGAAGTGGAATACAGCAAAGGGTTTACCGAACCAGATTTGTTCGGCCTAATCTTTCTCGATTGGTTTCATCGTCTTATTTTGCCAATCTTTCAATAAATCAGACCGTCTGCCCGCTTCAAAAGTAGACCCATTTCGAGAGGTAGTTGGAAACGGTTTAGGGAAAGCTTCAGCTGGTTAATCTGTGGCCAATCTATGGTGAAGAACGGTTGATCATGATCCTGTAGAGACCATGTATCACTGGAAAGTTAATGTACAAACACATGTATAAATCCTTTCAAACGACGCTAATTTGCTGTTGTTTTACTATATTCCACCACTTGTTGGCATGATTGGTAATCACCTATGCCCAAAAATAGTACGATCGAGAATTCATTCTCCACCACTTTTGGATATGAATATCATGTGCCCATTGCACGGGTGTCATGACCCCAACTCGTTCAACTCACGATTCCCGCTTGAAAAGCGCCTAGGTTTGTCAAGGTCGAAGCCCACTCCTGGAGATTCATGGGTTTCGTCACCTGCCGAAGTGCTTACGATAGAAGCCACCCATTGGTCACTGCAGATTTGAGGATGTTGATGTGGGCTCTGTGGGTAATATCCAAATTGGATAATATGATATGGTTTATATCATATACCAATATGGCTACTGAACATCGTGGATATTCAGCCCAAGCTAATAAGAAGGGAAATAGTGGTTAATCGGTGATAGTCGGGGATAGTAGCCAACAAGAATGTATAGAAACTAAATATGGCTATGGGTTGATCACATCCCAGCAAAGATTCAGTGCCTATTCTGGTCATTTATTGGATGTGGACAAGAGTGGTCCAGGGTACCCACCTCCCTATGTACATCAGTCAAGAAGATCTCTGGTATGTTGATACAAATGACAGCATGTATCCCAGAACCTATTGGACCAGCATACATCAACTGATATCTCTTCAAGTTTATCTATTCTGAACTGAAGTTACACCCGTTTGTGCTTCTGTCGTCTCACAGCCACTAACGAAGTCAAAGTTCTTTCTACAATGGCTTGCTTGTTCTTGCACCCTCCGTGGTACAAGTTCACCAAGGTCCCTGTGTGCTACTTGAGTTTTGACGGATTGGATCTTGACATGGCAAAAAACAAAAGCTGTCTGCCTTGTTGCTTTTTTGGCTTTACCCCTGCACCGTCTCATTCTCGGGAGCCTTTGGGATGTATAGTTTTCACAATTGAAAGGCTAATGTGAACTACCATTTGGTTTCACCACTCCTGTTAGCCCCTTAGCTCCCCCTTCGAAGGACATATGTACTTGCGCCTGCTAACAACAAGACAGTTGAGTTGTTCCCACCATACCGAAAGTGTACGAATCCTGCTGTCACACTTTTTGCCAAACATTGGTTGAGAGAACCATATGTGCAAGCTGAATATCTGTTTTCCCTTCACAGTTTCAGCAGGCGCGAAAAAACTGATGGTGGGTATCACATACATGGTATACACTGCGATTTAGGAGATTCTTCTGCCCTGCATCTTGCGGTTATTTTTGAAAATTGTAACGTTGTTTTTATCTCTTTTCAACGTCTAGTGTACATCTGCTACTTGCTTTCTCAGCATGCTTCTTCCGTTGGGTTCAAGGCATCCAGCCCTTTTTACAGTGTCGTGGTGCTGGCTGCACAATCTAAGACTACCAAAAGCCAAAACCGTGAAATCAGGACTTTTACCACAAATCGCAAGAAACACGCTGTTCAATGCATGGACAAACCCATACGAATCTGGGAATAAACCAAAACCTCATTCTGCCAAAAACACGTTCTGCAATGTCCCACTGTTTTTGCTTTGTTGCGGCTTGCGCACCGATTTTGGAATAACTTCCGAGGAATCGGGAAATCTGTCACCCATTTTGGGAAAATCTGTCATCCGACTGTCAGTGGGAATTCTACGCAGGTATCATAGACGCGATGTATTCTTTCTATACAGATCATCTGTGAGCATATGTGGATAGATAAATAGATAGATGGATAGATAGATATAGTTAGGTAGATAGATAGATAGACAGGTAGATGGATAGATGGACAGATAGACAGATAGACAGATAGACACATTAACATATTCACAGATAGAAAGATAGACACATTAACAGATTCACAGATAGACAGATAGACAGATAGACAGGTAGACAGATAGACAGATAGACAGATAGACAGATAGACAGATAGACAGATAGACAGGCAGATAGACAGATAGACAGATATATAGATAGATCGATTGATTGATAGATAGACATACAGACAGACAGGCAGGTAGGTAGGTAGCTAGATAGATACCCATCTATGGTTCGATAGATCTTAAATCTATCTTTACATATACAACCTAAATACACATACTGCAAATGTGTGTATACTGTACATAGAAATTTATACATATATGCATGTCTGCACAACCATGCCTGATTCTAGTTCGAATCCGAAGAACCGCCATGAGCCAAGCTAAGTAACATTGTGACTGGCAGGGTGGCTGGAGTGCACCTTGGACAAGTAGCTGTCAATCGCTGCAAAAGCATCCTCAGGGTATCTCAGGGTCAGAAACTGAGATTGCCACAGCTGTAGATGTGTACCAACTGGGAGTGTGCCCCAAAGGGTTGCGAGCCAATACCAGTTCGAAACGACCAGTTGCCTCTGCCAGTTAGGATCCTCATGGCTGTTTAGCCATTCAATTTTGGGATGATTGGTACTGGCTTGTACCCAAATGTCCATGGTTGGGGATGTTGAAAACCACCAAGTGGATCCAGATGCGCAAATGACAGCTGCTGCCTGGATCGTAGACCATTTCTTTAGAAGCCGTTCTCGAAAGTCGTGAAGAGGATGCCCCTGCGGCAAGGGATAAATCGATTGCAGGTTGTCAGTGTGATTGCCTGGGCTGTCGTTGGGTTGCCAAGCTTCCAAGCAAACTCCTGGAAGGTTTTCAAGCCACCAACTGCCACCAAACGCAGGTCCCGCCTTTCGCTTCCCACGTCCAGGCCTGGAAAGATGGACAGGCACCGCAGCTGGTGGTCGTAGTAACAACTTTCGAACTGGAAGTTGGCTATGTGGCAATGCTAACAGTCGATGAATCGAAGAAACATGAACTTGAGAAAAAAAGTAAAACATAAACCAAAGATTCAAGGCCAGCTACCTGTACCAATTGCCGTCTTGAGCACCGGATGATGGAGGGAAAGGCTCCACGGAAGGGTCATATCCAACCAGTTTGGATCCCAGTGTCCGTAGCCGCTCCACATCTTTGACCACTGCTGCGATCCGGGTGACTTTGCCCGGCAACACGGCGATGTGGTCGCTGGTGTTGAGACGGCCCGCCACGACATGACTTTGGTGGTCATATAAAGGGAGCTATACACCTCTCTGTGTGCACTGGTGTTACCATGTGTGGCTCTGTGTGGAATGAATGTGTATGTATATGTAATCATATAAATATATACATACATTTATATATATATATATATGTATACACTTATATATATATATATATATAGATAGATAGATAGATAGATAGATAGATAGATAGATCGATAGATAGATAGATAGATCGATATAGATAGATAGATAGATAGAAGATATAGATATAGATATAGATATAGATATAGATATAGATATAGATATAGATATAGATATAGATATAGATATAGATATAGATATAGATATAGATATAGATATAGATATAGATATAGATATACATATAGATATAGATATAGATATAGATATAGACATATGCGCATATTTCTGTGTATGCGCCTAACATCCGTGTGTATGCATATCGGTAGATATGTACATAAATGAGCATACTCATAAGATTGGCTGGGACCGATTTACAGCAAACCAACCGTGGCGTGACCATTGAGTCAAGTACAGCTGGGTCAAGTTGCTCAGTTCGCTGGCGTGTCAAACCCACTGCGTGCAGCTTGCCATGCGACTATGTAGAGTACATGTACCAGACTCAAGTAACGCGAGTGAACAAAGCCCTTGCGCTAGCGAGTATGGAATTCGTCACCAAATATGTCAGTTTCTGGAGGTCGTTCCCCTGGAGCACCGATCAGAGCAGCACTAGGACCGGCCATGACTTTCACCCCGAGCACTGCCACGTCTCAGAACTCAGTTCGGCTTTCGTTACCAACCTGATTGTCTGAGAACCAATGAAGTTGGGGCCACCAATCGCCCAGCGAACATCGGTCGGTTCATCTAATCAACAGCCGTCTTCACCGTTCCAGCAAGACCCTAAGCTGCGAAGCCTTCAGATGAACTAGGATCAACCATTCTAGATAGATTAAACCATTAGAGATTGTTCTCAAGTTTATCATAGATTGTGTATGATGATTATGCATATTTATGTTTCCTGTATCATCAATAGTCATTAATCATCAAGGGTTGATGTTTGTTAGCAGTGAGTCACGCGACACTCAGACTACGGTCCACTGGATGCAACCACACCCCAACAACAAGCTGCTGGTCAGCCAAGCAAACTGCTGGTTCCTTCCTGGGGTGCATCAATTGCACTACACAGTTTCCCACAAAGTAGTCGTGTTCCTCAGTGTTTGACGAGATTGGCTTTTGTAAACAGTTTACCCGAGGGTACCCCTCTAGGATCCCCTAGGTACGGCTTTCCTACTCAAAACGATGAAGGGGGTCTGGTTTGGAGTACATCTGTTTACATCTATGGTCAAGCCGTGTGAAGAGAAACAGACTGATTAACCCTAGGTTATTAACCATTAATTGGTTGTTTCAGCCACTTTGTCATTAATATGAATGGTTAAGCAGCCAGATTGAAACAGAACTCTCAAACATGAGCATTTGTTCAAAATTGTAGTGGTGAAGCGTTTCCAAGTTACTGACAATGGGTTCAAGGCATAGTTGAACCAGGGGCCTGATGTTTGGCGATAGCTCGGTTGCTATCGGCAACTGTCAACTCTTAGTGTTCAGCGAGCTGTTTCATCCATGATGTCAGGATGAAGCCATAGAATGAGTTGGTTGATGATGATTTGAATGAGCAAGCTGGTGAAGTGCTAAGGCTTAATGATGGTTCACAAGCTGGAGCAAATGACGCTGAAACGAAGCTGACTCACTCAGCGGGGCTCCACTACTCAGCCGCACCTCGAAGATGATTTGCCGCAACGGCATTGTGGCTCGCATGCTCAGATCCTGGTGGGAAAACAAACAAAACAACAATGACAGCAACAGCAACAGCAACAACAGCAACAACAACAACAACAACAACAACAATCACAACGATCACAATGATGACTACGATGACCGAGATGATGACGACGACACCGCCACCACCACCACCACCACCACCACAACAACAACAACAACAACAACGACGATCACAAGAATAAAAAGAAAGCAACGGAAAAAACCACACACGTACTTCACCAACAGCAACAACTGCGAAAAGAATACGTACATGAACACCAACAGCTTCATAGTCAGTGGTTGATCATGGTGAATAGCGTTAGCTAACGGTCCTATGTCACTAACAATGGTCAACAACCCCAATGGTGGTTTCCAAAATAGGGGACCCCCAAATCATCCAGTTTATTCACCATTTATGGAAATGAACAAACCATTCTGGGGGTACCCCCTTTTAAGAAACCACCACAATGCTGTGAACCACCAACGACTAGTCACACAGCGTTGCCTCTCTACACCAGCTGCATTGCCAACCTCGGGATGCCAACGACATTCAGCACATCTGCCATCAGGGCCAGTGATATGATTGATAAATGTTGACAAGGTTAAAGCAATATTTGGCGGATATGTAGATGAATTTCTACATTTTTTTGTCTATGTATATGCAGCAAATGGTGTTTATATATCTTTTATATGTCTGTCTGTCTATCTATCAATCTACCTATCTATCTGCCTGTCTGTCTGTCGGTCTGTCTGTCTGTCTGTTTGTCTATCTATCTATCTATCTGTCTATCTATCTTTCTTTCTATCTCTATACACATAAACATTAATATATATATACATACGCATCTATACACGAACTGAGAACCGAAAGGTAAGTGGTGAACCGAAAGCCATCAGCTGCTAAGCAGCAGGAATTTCATTGACAATAACTTCGGTTGGGTCTGTCAGGTTGCGGTCCAGTTTCTTGCATCGCCAAACACAGCCAAACCACAGCCAGTTGCACCATATCACAACTCCCAGAAATGGTTCAGGAAAAACTCTGCGTTGAAAACCCCTATGATTGGTGGTCAAAACAAGGGTTTCCTTTAGATTTTCTCATCAACCAACCCAGTGAACAACCGAAGATACAGATTGGTTGCTGTGCCCCCCGGTAATCACAACCACCCCACACTTGCAATGTACTCATGATTATTAACCACTATTTCACCTTATGCTCAACCATTGTTAAGCAATAACTAACCATTGCAAACCATTGATTGCAACGGCCCATATAAATAATTCGTTAACCTTGTGTTCACCATTCATTCCTTCATTCATTCATTTCATTTCATTTCATTTCATTTCATTTCATTCCATTCCATTCCATTCCATTCATTCGTTCATTCATTCATTCATTCATTCATTCATTCATTCATTCATTTCATTTCATTCCATTCCATTCATTCATTCATTTCATTTCATTTCATTTCATTTCATTCCATTCCATTCATTCATTCATTCATTCATTCATTTCATTTCATTTCATTTCATTTCATTCCATTCCATTCCATTCCATTCCATTCCATTCATTCATTCATTGATTCATTCATTCATTTCATTTCATTTCATTTCATTTCATTTCATTCCATTCCATTCATTCATTCATTCATTCATTCATTTCATTTCATTTCATTTCATTTCATTCCATTCCATTCCATTCCATTCCATTCCATTTCATTCATTCATTCATTCATTTCATTTCATTTCATTTCATTTCATTTCATTCCATTCCATTCCATTCCATTCATTCATTCATTCATTCATTCATTCATTTCATTTCATTTCATTTCATTTCATTTCATTTCATTTCATTTCATTTCATTCATTCATTCATTCATTCATTCATTTCATTTCATTTCATTCCATTCCATTCCATTCCATTCCATTCCATTCATTCATTCATTCATTCATTCATTCATTCATTCATTCATTTCATTTCATTTCATTTCATTTCATTCCATTCATTCATTCATTCATTCATTCATTCATTCATTCATTCATTTCATTTCATTTCATTTCATTTCATTCCATTCATTCATTCAT
>VSDK01026898.1:248179-284885 GCA_009767595.1 Symbiodinium kawagutii
TTCATTTCATTTCATTTCATTTCATTTCATTTCATTTCATTTCATTTCATTTCATTTCATTTCATTTCATTTCATTTCATTTCCTTTAGATTTTCTCATCAACCAACTCAGTGAACAACCGAAGATACAGATTGGTTGCTGTGCCCCCCGTAATCACAACCATCCAACAGTTTCAATGTACTCATGATTATTAGCCACTATTTCACCTTATGCTCAACCATTGTTGAGCAATAACTAACCATTGCAAACCATTGATTGCAACGACCCATATAAATCATTCGTTAACCTTGTATTCACCATTCCTTCATTCATTCATTCATTCATTCATTCATTTCATTTCATTTCATTTCATTTCATTTCATTTCATTTCATTTCCTTCATTCATTTCATTCATTTCTTCACCCCCTCTGTCTCCAAGCTGCGGTGCACCGTGAAGGTGGATCTGCTGCGCAGCGCGTTTTCGTCATCCAGCGTGGCTTCCAAGGACGCGCACGCGGTGATCAACGCCTGGGAGACCATGGGGAGATGGGCGGGTGATGGGCGGGTGTCGTTGGTGTCGTTGGTGTTCCTTGGCTGCTGCATTTCGTCGCAATGATTTTAGCATTCGAATTTTTGGATGTGAAGAGCTACAGGGCTTGGAATGTTTGGATGTTTCAGATTGAGTTGTCCACATAGCGGCCAAAAACGTTATGAATGAAGCAAGAAACAAGAAAACCCGCCTACCTGCCTGGGTGTGTCCATCAATGATCGTCAACTTCAAGGATAGACGATGCTGGGGTATGAGACCAACATAGTCGTTAGTTGTTGGCTCTTCCTGGTTATACATAGATACTACATTTGTATTGATATCTATATGTGTTACTATGCTTTACCATGGTGAGTCTATGCTCTTGTTACCTATAGCATGCTGCGAGCATGACCGAGATCAGCCTCATAGCCGCCATTCACAACCTGCCACCGGCACTGGCCATGTTGCTTCCCCAGCAGGCCGCCTGGTAGTGACTCTTCAACAAGTGGCCCGGGTCTCCCAGCAGATCGCGGCATGTGCTGGTCATGGCAGCTGCGTTCCACCGCGCCAGCTGTGGGGAAAAGTAATCCTGAGAGCCGTGGAACCAAAGATGCATCGTAATCATTACTATACGCTAGAAACAGGGCATCAATCATAATTCATTTCTATCATTCACCATTATCATAAACCATTATCATTAACCTTTATCATTAACCATTAACATTAACCATTATCATCATCCACTATCATTCCTATAAGCCAGCAACCATTATCATTAACCATTAGCATTTTCTACAACCATATCATTCCTATCATTAACCATATCACTAACTCAACCAAAGCAACTACCCACGGCGATTTGGGAGGCGAGGAATAATCGCAAGTAGGGGAAGCGAATATTGATTGACCACCACACCTGGACACCCGAACCATGACCACAACGATAGCGACTGCAAGTGGCGCTTTCTCAAAATTGGTTTGCTCCCAGCTATCATCCTGTATATCAATCATTTTGACCAAAAAATCCACCATTTTTGGGGCTTCCCAGTTCCCGGCTAGGTCGAAACCACCAGATGGCATATCCCCTATTGCTATCGAATACTATCGATTATCATCCCCTGTGGTTGTCAATCCTTAGCCCCATATAACCACATATTCAACCACTCTAATCATCCCCTGTGACTGTTATCCCCTGTGATCATCATCCCCTGTGACTGTTATCCCCTGTGACTGTCATCCCCCATTCTTACCCACATCTAACCACTCAAATCCCCAGCCCGGCCATGGGCCCAGCGGCGAAGGGCAGCCGTGCCACGCAGCCGCCTCTGCAGCTGCTGTGCCTCTCCAGGCTCATGCGATCGATCAAACGAGGTCCAGTGCACTGCACGGGATCACTCCCACAGTTTCGCCTCAAAAAGAACAACGGCAGCCACTACACTACTGGGAAGGGGCCTAGGTTGAGTCAGAGGTGATTGATAACGCTGGTCATTAACAATGGTTATGGTTACTAACATCACTAGAACATCATACTACACCAGCATTGCGGCCATTAACAATGCTTATCAATGGTTATCCATGGTTAGTAGGTGATTCATGGTGAATATAGATGGGCGCAACAAAAAATGGTTTATCCGCCGACCCCGGGCGAAGTAAGGGGGAGCGCATTAGGGAATAAAAGGGATCATGGTTCCAACAACAACAACAACAACAACAACAACAACAACAACAACAACAACAACAACTTTACACGGCCATTGCCCAAGACCCGCTCAAGCCAACTTCATTGTAACTAGGTTTCTCGTCTGTTACCCCAACCCCGCTTCAATGTTTAAACTTGAATTTCTTTGCTTGAGCGCTGTTCAGGGATCCTGGCAGCGCGACCATCCAAAAACCACAAGTCTTGCTCACTTGCTCTCATCGCAACATTTCCACCAGGCAAAGCCAACAATGATCTATTCGAACTCGTTGCTACCGCGCGGCTCAAATGCTCGGCGATACGGCGCTTCTTGACGCCCTTGCCTGCAGGACCATGAAAGAGCATCACATCCCTGGCAAAAGCAAGGGTAGCGCCATATTCCACACATTCTGCCTGTCGCTTCTCCTTCCCTCGCCGCTCCCTGGTCCTTTTGCCACTTGCATCCAAGCCATCCTCTGCGCACACCCGCCGCAAGGTTCCCAACGCCGCCAACATCTCCAGGATTTTCAGGCCAGTGGGTTCACCGTCCACGACCGAAAACTGATGGATTCAACGGGATCACCAGGCCAACCGCCCACCTATCTTCCTGAGCAATCTGGTCCATGAACCACATCTTTGCCAGAGACCGAGACGACCAATACACATCCTTCCCCATAAAAAATTTGAACTTTGCCTTTGCCTGGGCCGGCAACTTCGCAGGCGCATCCTCACACATCGGGGCCACAGCTGCTTCACAGGGATGATCCACGCACACCAAAACGACACAAACGGTCCGGCGGACTCACCCACAGTTTGACCGCCCTGGAGCCTCACAGATGCCAAGCCAGCTCTCACACCCCGCATCCCGCGCAATACCGGTACCCCACATTAAGCAAAAACTTTGGCTTGCATGTCAATCCATGCTACTCAATGCAATCTGGAAAATTGATTTCCATAGCTTTCAATTGAATATAAACATATATATATATAGAAAAACACCCGCCCACATTGCGTACATCACTTAGGTCACTTCACCGTCAAACACCACTCGAAGCCCTCGCCAACCCAAAGGTTGCACTCCTTCAGGTCCTTCCTCAACTTCCATTGCCTCTTTGCACTCGCAATCTCCGTGCCTCAAACCATCCCAAAATGGCATTCAACCAATCAGCCATGGGGAGAATTTTTTCTAGAGGTGATTGATTGATGAATGGGCAGTTTCCTATTACTACTTCGATGTTTTTCCACTACAAAAGAAAATTAGACGTTGCACTACCACCAACAAGTTACGCTTGCATCTGCAAGCCGTAGTTCTTGCATGTGCACCTCTCACGAGGTACCCTGGCTGATAAGACGCGCTCACAGAATCTTGACAGCGGAAACAGGCAGCACACTTTTCTTTGCGCCGCGGACGTGAATCTCAGATTCCAGCTGCGGACGCACTGCCAGGAGCCTGACACGGCAACTAGGGCAGTATATGGAAGCAAGCTAGTAACTGATGATTGTTTCATCATCAGTGTCATCATGTGGAAGCAACCAGATTGCGAATGCCCAGACTGAAATGGGTATATCTGTATGGCGGTATCGTAACCCAAATCATTGAATGAACCATGTATGTTTGTGCCCCAAAATCTTTTCGACACCCACATTATAATCAATACATGCCTTCTGGAGGATTCGCTGGTAGTCTTCAACATTATCAACTAATAGCAAGCATGAGTAACCGTTAGTATGAACCATGAACAAAGATGGCCATTGTTTGGCATTCCTTGCGCTTCTCGAAGTTTGTGTTCGTTGTCTTGTCGCAAAGCTCTGAGGGCTTGGATTCAGCTTGAAGTCGTGGCATGATTCCCATCGTAATATCATCATTTTAGAACAATCACGAAAGCCATTCCCAGTCATTAGGTGAACTGCTTGACCCAGTTCGCCAAATAGAATTGGTATATCCCGTATTCTCGTTAACCGCTCATCTTCTATTATTAACCATTACCTCCCTATTTTTTATCATTAACCCCCTGTTATTAACCATTAATTCCCTGTCATTAACCATTAATCCACTGGCTATTCGAGGCAAGTCCAGTCACCAGCACTCGCGGGGCTATGACCTGGCAGTACTCCGTTCAACATGCTGAGGGAAAAGAAGGCGGTTCATTTGAGGCACTTTGGAAGGCATACTTCCCAATATAACGCCAACATGTTTCCCAACACGAACCCTTCGAAAAAAAGCCTCAAACGAAAGCGGTTCATTTGAGGCGCGCTTTGAGACACAGAATTCCCAACCTCACCCCAACATGTTTCCCAACATACACGTCGTCTGACGTGCGCCCGCGCAGCTTGCTGATGGCTTCTCTGTCTTTGCCGCTAAAGCACTGACATCAACGGTGTCTCAAACACCATGCGTCAAAAGCTAACCTCCTCCGCTATGATCACTTCGGCTCTTCAGACACCTTCAACAAAAAAGCTGTGGCAAATGCCCACAAAGCCTGCGCTCCATCGCGACGAGGTCTCCCGCGTTGAAGGTAGAACGCCGCGATCTCGTTACCCTCCTGTGCCACGCACACTTTGGATGGACCAAACCACCTAACTTCTCACCCCTGTTACCTGACTGCTGATATTGCCTGTTTTCATGATCAACCTTTCTAGTCCTTCTTCACGCTTCGCCCCTCATTCATCATCCCCAATGAATTCCCTCTTGCCTCTAATGCCTTATCTCCCGCCATCAAGCCGTGGCAGATCACTGCAATTGCACGTCCATGCTGGTCCACGAGTTCCATCTCCTGCGAACAAGCTGAGCCAAGGATCGCTAAGGCCAGTGAAAACAAAGCCTGAAACATACGGGCCGCAACCTCCCCAAAAAAACGTTCAACTTGATAATTAGCTCTTGGGATTTATTTCGTAATGGAATTCCAATCCCACATAATATCATTTGGTCTCCTCAAGGGTACCCCTCTGCTGTTTCCCCCACTCACCACATCGAGGAATAGAGCGTGGTCGGTTGTCTCATTCTTCCTCGTTACTCGCACAAATTTGCATCAAAAACTAAACTCCCTATCTCACCAACCATTGCTACCACAGCAACCGAACCTAATGAGTCAACCAAGGTCTCTGGGCACAACTCCGCTGCGCACCTGGAAGGCATTGTTCGTTCTTCTGATTCTGCTGCAAGCCTCCCTCCAAATGGACCAGCCCCCTCAAGTGGACGTACTCGCCCTGCCACAGCGGACCATGAAATTGCTTCGGCTTGTTGCACTGGTGGTCAACATGTTGGCCAACGCGCCCGTTATCCTATATCTATGGAGACTGGGCACCAAAGTGAGCATGAGCAAGAGGTCCATCGACAGGTGTCTGATTCAAACCAATGGTTTTTTCCCACTGGAACACCGTCACGCAAAGCAATGGCCCTGCCCCTCAACAGTTCTTCATATAATCACCTTGCGTAACCCCCCACCACACATCAACACCACTGCTACCATCCCACCTTCCAGTGCTGCAGATCCAAGAAGTCCGTCACGATGCCCGTCTGAGCCTTCATCTTCAATGTCTCACATGGTTTTTCCTGCAGAACGATCTTCGTTGTCTCATTTCCTTCCAACTTCAGAACCAAAAGCTCTCCCTGCACATGGCCGCACGGGCGCAAGCTGGCCTTCTGGACCTCAACAAGCGGGAACCTTGTTGGCTCCGCAGCGTCAAGCGGTGTTAAGAAAGATGAGGCGTTCCTTGCGCATGCTCCCCACAAAGCTCCTCCAATCAGCCCTCCACTGTCCGCCAACGTTACCTCACCGAGCATCGTCCACCCATGTCTCTAGATCAAACTTCTGTTTCTAACACCTTCGACTACTTCCAGTCTGAACCGAGTTCTTGGTTGCATGAACTATGAACTCGACCGCTGAAATACTATATTGGTCCTAGATGAGTCGCAATGAGCCACGTGATTTTCCAGGTTGATTGGACAATGCTTGCAACCAGGCTGCATCACACGCCAACTTCGCATTGGCTGTCCGCACCTTGCTGATATCAAGCAGAACCGCTGAGAATGTGAAGGTCGATCGCTTCAAGTCCGCGGCAGTGTACAAGTCAACCAGGTTCTGCCAGGCGCAGCAAGAAGTGACAACTTATTACACGTAAACCCTCCTCAACCCTAACTCTCTGTTGACGTCGCTCAATTATGCTCCTTGACACTAGGTCTGATGCTTACGTCTCCCAGACCCGCCTTCACTTTCACATCTTCTGCTGCCATCACTGCTGGGGCGACCCTTTGCTTTTCGCACGGAGACGCCATGTTCTTGGGTATCAAGCGCAGCCAATCCAATCAATCAATGTGGGTATGGATACAATCGCCGCGAATGGGGCACAGGGAAACTAGGCTCTTTGGAGTTCAGCGACTCTCTCCGTCAGAAAACGCTTCTGAGCCCAGGCCACTGTGCGAAACATGTTGAAATGTTTGCTACGCTTATTCGATCTCACTAGGGCCTCAAGTCAATAAACCATTATAAACCTGCTATACCGGGTGCGTCCCCTGCAGCCGACCCCCTTTTGCCCATGGTTTTTTACCCGTGGTCTTAAAAAACGACGATCTCGCCTGCATTTCGAGCCATTTTTGAGCCTTGGACGGCGCAAAAATCGGGAAAGTGAGGATGAGGATAATTTTGGCAAAATCCTTAAACTGGTTGGGGATAAGGATTTTTTGGAAAAATGACGCGCGGTAAAGAACAGAAAAAAAAACGATACGTTGGTGAAAAAATCCCGTCGCTGGACAAGCTCGGAATTGCGGAGGGTTGGTGGTGGTTTTTTGCTGTTTTTTTTGCTTGCGGCAGGCTGCAAAACGCTGTAATTCTCAATGTTTTTGCAAATTTGATCTCGCAGAAAAAATGTTTTGAAAGTGAAAAAACGTGTAAATACCAATGTTTTTGAAGGCGCAAGAAAAAAACGCTGTAAATACCATGGTTTTTGACAAATCATCGTAAATACCATGGTTTTGACCATGTTTTTGCAAAAACTATTGGTATTTACAATGCTTTTTGCTTGCAACCATTAAAAAACATCGTAAATACCATGCTTTTTGTCACCAGTGAACCCCGAAAAAAGTAGCATCCCCTTTAGGCATCGCCGGTGTGCGAAGCCTGTCAATATGGTTAATCATTGCAAAACCAATATCATTGTATTAATGGTTAATGGCCACTAATAATAATCGTAGTGGTTACACTAGTGTATTATGGCCAGTAATGATACTTATATGATAATCATGGTTGGGCATTATGTTGGTGATTATTATCCAGGTGTATTTTAGCCTTTGGGCACTAATTATGGTTGATAAGTATTCTTATTGATGGTCATACTACTAGAATGGGCATTCCACTATCAATATGTGCCATGATAACTATACTTATTAGCCAGAACAACTTTGTGAAGCATGTGCTATGATTAATCACAATCATTAGTCATGATTATCAGTGACCATCTTTATCTTAAGTTGGATTCGTTTTTGCTGTTGCTTCTAGCGTTGCGCTTGCCGCCCAGCATATGTTTCCTAGCTCATGCCTTCCACCAAAGAAAAAAATGCTCAGGGAAATGATTGGCGTTTTTTTGGGTTTTGAAGGGCAATCATCTACTACTTCCGAGTTCATGTTTGGGTTATATGAAGTTGTATGAAATCCATGCTAATTACCCCCTATTTGATAGCAATTCACCAGCAATGGAAGACTGCTGGTGGTTTATCAACAGCTGGATCTACCACTAGCACATCACCCAGCAACACCAAGCTAACAGCGCCACCGGTTGCAGCAAGGTACTGGAAAATCTCATGCAAAACCTCCAGCCAGAAAGGATGCCCCTGCGCACTGGCCATGACTGCATTGCTCACCAGCCGCCCTGACAACCTGGAAAGGCGAGAGTATGCTGTTGGAACAGGATTTACTTGGACAGCTTTGGTTCGAGACAACAAGTGTCTGGCATATTTTTGTACTCATGGGCACTGCCTGTGCCCCACGTGCACCACGTGCCCCTTGCCTCGCCTCTTCTCAAGAAGAACTGTGTGCACAATGTTCTCCTAGCGCACAAACATAGAGCCGCGGTAGCGCTTGCGTAGGGTTTTCAAACCGCTACTACTTTATGATAAGGGTGATCAAATCTTCCACCTCCACGAACCTTTTGCTTTATTGAATAGTTCAAAAAGTGAACTTCAACAAGGAGTTCCGGGCCACCTGTTTACGGTGACCTTTCAGCGCTTGCATCCCCAAGTTGCCAAGTGAGGGAAATAGCATCGCAAGACATCTGTCTAATCATACAGTTTCTAGAACGTATTAGCAGGGCCACGAAAACATGATCCCCGACGAACCGTCCCGACATATGTTCGGGCGTCGCAGAAGTGCTGGCCGCAGTACTAGCCAGCTTTGCAGACCAGCAGAGGTTATGTCATGCGCTGAATCAAAAATTGCAATAGGTAGTTCATCAATCTAAGTCACCCCTGGTTTCTGGTTCGTGGTTGCCAACATCCCCTTGATAATCCTTGAGTGTTGGATACCTTGGATCCGCATCACGAGTTTCCCCCTGCAACTGGCCCACAGTGCCTCGCCAAGAAGAACCGCCATGCGCGCGTTCTGCGCAGCCTGGAGGAGAGGGTCGAAGCATCTCGTTGCCTCCACGTCGATGTCAGCATAGACACCGCCATAGGCCTCACAGCCCTACAGGGCCCACAGGCCCCTCAGGCCCGCCCCACTGCCCAAATATCTGCGGAGACCACAAAGCCAGTTTCACAGCTGAGTATATTCATAACCATGGGTTGTTCCGTAGAACCCAGCTGTTGGCCAATTACAATCCTCACTACTCGACAGCTTTCAACAGTTTTGACGATTTGATTCTGGAGCTTCTGAGCGATTCAGGAGCTGAGTACTGCCGCCCAGATTCGTACAGCGCAGCGATTCGAGCCACATCCGCTCGCTTGATTCCCGACATCCTCCGTACACATCCACAATCCCCAAAAAATAGCACCGCAGGTCAGTCACAAGAATCCAAGCACCTAGTGCACTTGAAGAAATGGTGCCCAGTTGATAGGCTTAGTTTCGCTTAGTTCTGGTGAGTTGCACTCGGGTTGTTTCTCCACAGGGGAACCATCCGCAGCTTATCCCTTCAAGGCACTCTTCGAAGGCCCGTGCGTGCTGCGGGAACACATCCTGAGGCCGCTGGGGTGGCGCAGCCAGAGACCCAGGTCACGCTGGTTGTTGGATGGTCGCAGCCACTACTTTCATCCTGTTGGTCACACTCACTGGTTAAGCAGCTACAACTACTGCTACTACCACTACTAGAGCTACAGGAACAACAGGAACAACAGAAGAACAGCATACAATGACAACTGCATACAACAACCAAGCTCTGCTACCCGTGGAGTGTCCCACATCAGCTCTGCACTTCGCTCATCGTCCCAGAATTCAAAGCGCCAGTGGCGATGCAACCGGCGCCAGGAGCTAATCTCCCGACCTCGAACACCGGGGAGCTGTCACTCAGGGGCTGATAACTCGCCTGGAAAATGGGCATTCAAACATCCACTTGGCCATGGTGTTGCAGTAGTATGTTGTACCAAATGAAGTATTTCCTTGTTCCCAGGTTGCTGTTGCATGTTATGACTCGTGATGACACTTACTTGAGGCAACCACATCTTCCGGGCACCGGTCAGAACTAGCCCGGCACCGCTCTTCTGAATTGTTTGAGTACGAGACTGCAGTACGGGCACAATGAATTCTGGCAGGTATGCCATTTATTGAAACCAAAAAAAATGTGGTGCACATCCCCAGCACCAAGTTGGGACCAACTCGATAGTCAGTGCACCCAAGTGAGGCAAGAAATCCCCAAGATTCCCAAGGAATTTCCATGACTCTACCATGGCAGCAAGAACTATGATCGCATTGGAGCGCCAGTGAATTGTGATCCTTTACACCCAGCTGCTACAGCCACTAATGATGGTATGGATCAATCAACTAAACCTGGTAGTCGATGCAGGTATTGCCATTTCATACCAATTAAGGGCATTCATGTGACCCATGTCTTGATCAACGAAGAACAGCAGTCAAGGCACGATACTTCAGCGGTATCTGATCGGTTTTCCAGGTCTGGTGAAAGATCTTGGGGATCTTCCAGATCGGATCTGATCCATCTCTCCTGACCATGGATGCGCATGGAGCAACCAGTTTTTGAAGCCAACAGCTTTTCAAGATGAAGATAGCCCCAAAACAGGTGAATGTGTGACCTCTTGAACGGCTGCTTAACAACCCAACAGATCCAACAGGTTGGTAGCACCTTTCACCGTAGACCTTTCTTCCACTGGTTGGTATCAGGAGTCGATCGCTGCGGTGTCCTGCTGGAATCGTCTTTGGACTCACAGCGATGGGCACTGAGAGGCAGCGCTGCCAGTTCTCTCTCGATGGCGGCAGTGCGATTACGTAACACTGCGAAGTAGGCCTCGTTTCGGGGTGCTTGGGTGATCTTGGGTGGCTGGTGTTGGGTGGCTGGTGTGGCACCGGTGTGGTTGTTGTTGCTTGTTTTGTTGCTGTGGTTGCTTGGCTGGTGGTCATCAGCTCAAATGATGCTTGGTTGTTGGTACCCCAATCTACCAACAGCTCCAAGGACGAAGATCATCTCCCCCCAATCCCTGGCTTTGCTGCTGGAAGTCGGCATCATATTCCGATGGTTCGGGGCACGAGGCTGTGGATCTGCAACTAGAAACCAAGGGCTATCTTGTAATTCACCAATCACATGGCCGGTTTCAACATCTTTCAAGTTTCAAGTCGGTCTCCAAGTTCGCTGGTCATGTCTGATTCTACTGGTTGCTTTGGTGCTGGGTTGCTTGGCTAAGGCGACAACAAGGATGGGTTTCTGCTTGGCTAGTTCAATGAGGGGACTAGGTCCCAACCAGCATCTTGAAACCGTTCCTTACCATGGTTAGCTGTCACTGGCCATCTTTAACCATTAATCAACCATCATGAACCCCTGAAATATCAAGCAGCATAGATCTCTTGTCGCAAACGACCCGGTCAGTGTTTCGCTCGGTGGCGAATGTCCCAGGTTGTTAATTGTGGGGGGTTTACCTCAAGAAGGTCATGGCTTCCTCACAACAGTGGGACTCCCCATGACTCCCGACAGTACAGACAGCCATAGCTTGTTGGCAACCGGCCTGGTGGGTAGCTGATGGTATTGACAGAGGAGCTCCGGGGCAAACACCTCGGTCCGTTGCAGCTCTGAGGCCAATGGTGAGGATCCCACAGCAGAACAACAAAACAACCAAACCAAAATGCGTTCTTGCCTCTTGCTCATCTTGCTCATCTTGCAAGGGAATATTTACTCATCTTTACTAGCAACAGAACAAAGTGGAAGATATTCAATCTCATGCCAAACAAGTCGATGATGCACTTGGTAAAGCATGGAACAAGATGCAAGAACCTTGCTCGCTGGACAACGCCCTAACCGAATGGCCATCAAAAAAACATCGTTGTATTCCCGACAATTAACGTTTGACTTGGAGATCTTTGCAGCCATGCTGAATTGTCGTCGCGGCAATCAAAGAATACGATTACGTTGCCCTATGCCTGGGCCCAACAATCAGAGCTGAAACTAAAACCCAGTCCTCGAAAACTGAAAACCCCGAATCGAAAACCGAGCCTAAATTTTGAACCACACCAACCCTACCCAGATTCAGACCCATAGGTCTCAGTTTCTGACAGGATGTTTGTTCAAACAAAAAGTCCAATACCATCTATGCCTTCGATTAGACAGCGAGAAATGAGGGGTGTCCAAAACTTACTGCAACAGTTCACCAAGCTTTCTGAAATGTTGTTGGGACAACCCCCTTCATAATCAACCAACAGAAGGTTTTGAGGATCTTCATCATAATCAAACCCTCAGACAACAGTGCTCAGGTATCTATCACTCTTCTCGAAAATCATTCGAAAAACATTGCCATCTCCAGGAAAAATCAAAACGCTCTAAAACAAATACTCTAAAATACTATAAAACGAATCCGCCGCGCTGTTCGAACTTCCGAAAAGAAGGAGCATAAGTCAGCGGCACGTGCCAGAAGACTCAGTGCAAAACGCTGCCCAGAAACCACAGGTCACTGGGCAAATCCGCCGCACACGTTCTCCGGATTCCAAGTCCTACAAAGCCCATTCTGTTGCGACTCTGACTTTGGCAGGATGACCAACTAACCGCATGGTGGTAATATGATGTAGTGACCGCCAATGGTTTATTAATTTCAGTTGGTGGGACAATATGAATAACAACAACCAACTAGCAACAAAGAGCAAACAAGAAGCAATCAAATGATAGAGCCAGCTGAGCCACAAACAGTTTTCACAACAGCATCATCGATCAATGGTGCGTCAAGAAAGGATTTCCCACGGATCAAGGGCAACTTGATACGCAACCAACTGTGTTCATCCCAGGTACCTGCAAATGCCTGGTCATGTTTGCATACTGTGGCCAATGTTGGTTGGTTTCATTGCAAGTTTGACCACGCAATGATCCACCAAGATGTGCAGTTGCATCTTTCTTTCTTCAACGAACTGCCAGCACCAAAATGTTCCAGAAAGGAGCAACGACAGCAGCAGCTTGCAGTCAAGAAGCCTTGCAATTCGGCTGCAGTTGACTGCAGGAGGACCTACCAATGATCCCATGGGTGGTGACTGTGGCAGATGGGTCCCATCGGTTTTGCCCAGGCGGGTCACCGGATTTCATCTCTTCAGCTACTTTGGAATATGACAACAAAATACCATGAGCTGTGGTGAATCCAGAGCACCCAAGGAAGCTTACAGTATCTTCTGTAAACCTGGTTGTGTCGTTGAGTTGTTTCAAGTTTGTTTAGCAACGCCATAAACCAACCCGTGCTCCTGAAACACACAGCGTCCGATAATGAGTTACCCTGCTGCTTGGGTTTCCCGGTTCCGTTGTTTGACACACGTCTGAGCCCAAAAGGGCACTGCAAGCATTGCTGTCAATCGCAACAAAGTACTCGTGCGTTCCTGGCACCAAAACCACCGTTATTTACCAAACAAACACCGACCACTCGAACAAGAATTACAGGCCTTGCCAGGTGCCAAGTCATGTCACGACACAACGGGTGGTCGTTAAGGTACCGCCACGGTGATACATGAACCAACTGGGGACGGTGTGAACCACGATGAAAATGAGGCTACTCGGTGCTCGCACTAGTGGAAGGCCACCCAAAAACTAGCAACTTGATGTTGACACATGGACACCCATAGCCTTAGCTGTCCATTCACAATGGCAAGGAGACACATCAAGAATTGTGGGCTGAAGCCCTACCCAATCCGGCATTTCTTCAGTGCTGGGAACATTGACAATGGACAAGCTGAAGCCATATTACTCCCATCACTCATCCCCTATCGACAAGTCAGGCCGTTCAGGGTCACCACGGTCACCACTGGAGCTGGGCTTCCAAGTTATTCCAAGTTGCATAGATCCATCGGGCTCCTGAAAAGTCGTAAAGTCCAAATCTCTGCAAGGTCCGCTGCAGGAAACGTTGCAGGATTGCGGACCTTGGCAGTGGGCCTGGGTTCGGCTTAACACTAAGCCTAGGAAGCTACAGCAAAAGTCACAGTATAGCTTTGGTGGTTACTAAGCATGGGTCAATAACCAGCTATAACTAGTAACCATGAGCTCAACATCTTGCTTCGGTCTTTTCAGTGGTCTCAGTTTGTTCCCCAAGTCAGCTATGGCAGTAAGTGCAATCTTGAGAATCGCTTCAGCACAACACGTGGCCGATCAAGACACACATGGCTTTGATCGCATTGGCAGAGGGCCCGCGCTCGCAGTGGCCATGGCCTCAACCCAACAGCTCTGGGGTCCGTTCCCCATGGTCCAAGAGGATATCACCAAGCGAGTCGTAGCAGGCAATGGGAGGTGCACAGGAGGCAATGAAAGCTCAGCTTTTCGAAGCTCAAGTGGCCCCAGGTCCCATCGATGTCAAGATGCTCAAGGCGTTGCATTCCACACTGAGACCTGTGACTGCTACGTCCACACAAACCGAGGGAGCACCTGCAGCCGCAGAACCCTTCCTGATTGATATCTGAGGGGCACGGATTTGGTGGTGACTTAGCCAATGATGTTTGCTGGCTCATGGGGCTCATGGTTGATAAACCATTGAACTATTGTCATACTCCCAAACGTACCATTTGGTGTGGGTCCAAACCTTGTACTCCTGGACAAGCTTCAAAAAATGAATACCACAGTCTTTGCTGGAATGACAATCTGGCTATTTGGGTGATCATTGGTCTTGGCTTATATTAAGGATGTCGATGCCAAGTTTGCACCCGACCATCTCAGCTTTGCACTTCTGGATGAGTGATAGTTTCTGGCTTGTTGATCATGAGTTCACACAAAAGTCAACAAGTGTCACTCAAAACAGTGTATAAAAGTGGCAGCAGCGGGAATGAATGACTGTTTCTTCACCACTATCGCTGTGCATGACACAGGACTACTGGGAGCCAATTTTGGGTCGTTGTCAAACACTGACTTTGAACAAAGATCATCTATCTCATACAATATCTACAACTAGGCTGCAGAGAATGAAGGCAACTCAAACGAGGGGAAATTTTCGGACATCATTGCTGCAAGTCAACCGCATCCAACCACTGACTTTCGATTTTGCTGCTGTCATCTGTCTTGATTTTGAGGTATTGGTTAGTTTGGGTTTGATTCAACGTCCGAAACTTCCGAAACCCAAACTAATCAAGAAATGTGGTCATCATTGTCCACCAGCATCATTCAGTATCAAGTGGTTGTTAAGCATGACCCACCAAATCTGTAAGCATATCATCGTCATCATTGCGCTTTATTACTCGGCTCGCAAACCATCGCTGACCAGATTGTGGACCACATTAAGCATTGTGAACTATCATTAAGGACCATTCTCGAGGATCATTCACCATCACCATAATTCTTCAACCACCAGTAAAGCATCATTTTCAAATCAAACCATTAAACCGTTCCTAATTCATTAAACTCATTAAACATTCACCGTCATTCACCATGATCCACTGCCGTTGGCCATGAACCGCGCTGCTCAGTGGCCATCCCCAGTTGCACCTTTGCCAAGCAAGGACGGCCGTCCACTCGACGACGGTGGCACCGGGACCAGCTCCGTCGAGTGCGGCGGCGAAACCCAGCGCCGCAAAGGGCTGTCCTCAGCGCGTAGGGCTACAGTGATCTCTTGAGAGCTAAGGCTCCGTCATGGACTGGCATCAACCATGAAGAAAAATCAGAAAATGTGGGTTTAAAACGCTAACAAGTTGAAACGATGAGGTCTCCATGCTGAGGGACCTCTTCTATATCCTCTTCCTCTTCCAGGACCTGCAAGTCGTCCTTGCCTCTCTGTCTCTCGACTTCAGCTTGCAAAGCTGCCAGTTCGCGACGGACCTGCACCGATTGACACAGGGGGATGCTTGGGGCCCCCAAAGCGGAAGGCTATCTTGGTCAAACCAAAACTACGACAATCACGGGTCGTTCGGCTAGTCCAAGGCTTGGCACTCTCAAGGAAGTGACGAAGCTTGGCTCCCAGCAAGACATCGACCGAAGATGCCAAGGGTTCTTCCAAACTACACACTCTGTGCGGTAAGCAGATCTGCAAGAGCAACTTCTACAGACTTTTGATTTGTCTGAAACTGAGCTCCAGCTAGCAATCAGTAGGGGATCACATCTCTTACAAATGTTGGGGTGCATTAGCTGGCAGGAGTCTTCAAGATGTGGACATTTGGGGCTAGAAGACCGGAAAAGGTAGATAGTAGGGGATCAAACGTTGTAAATTGTGTGAGGTGACCATAGGTCAGGTGAACTTAGGTGTTTAGAGGTCCATGTTGTGTTCGTCAGATTTTCATTTGAGGAGAGCAGGTGAGTTGCGGCAAGCCAACGTCGAGCTTGACGCATTGCGCTTGGGCCATGGCATTTGCTGAGCACAAGGGCTGTTGAGTCATTTGAAAGTCACAGTTGGGCTTCGACCAAGAGTTGGGCATCAAAGAGTTCGAGTTGCCTGGGCTTCCATCAAGCCGAGTTCCAGGATGTTTTCACAGTGAAAATGAACCAAGGGCCTCTGCAAACTCCAGGACCATCTCCTTCACAGTGATACCTACCAGATCCAATTGCACCTGCCAAGGCAGGATGTGACTTGGGCCCAGTGAACTCTGGCGGCGTTTCATTGCTTCCAACTTCCAACAATTAACCATCAGAAACCATGCATTTTTAGGGTCTACAGTCGAAAGAAATCGGCTTTTGTGCTTTCTCCGCTTCAGCGTCACACTCTTTTCCAATTTTCCTGGCGTGAACATCTCAACAACGGTCAACAACAGAATGAGTACACAGGGCTGGTGGTTTGTGATTGCTGATGTTGGGTACCGTGTGTTTAACCGTCCGGTAACATGTGTAGAGTTTGGTTCCGGTTCTTTCCGAACAAACTTTGAAACCGCTAATGATTCACGGCAGCCTTCAACGCCCATAAATCATACAACCATCTGTGAGGCCATCAAGCACGACTAATAAAGCCATTAACTAACCATCAAATCAGATCATCAACTAATAAAGCCATTAACTAACCATCAACAACCACTATCAGGTCCTTATCACCGTGAACAATGAACCCCCCAGCGTTCGTTCCACCCAGGTCGCCTCCAAACGCTGCATGCGTGAAGTGATCAGCAAGCCCAAGAGTCCCAGGAGGGGAGACCAAAGGCCACTGCTCCAGCTGCGAACCTCAACGGGAAAATGGTTGGAAAAAACGGGAAAAATCTTTGGAAAAATTTGGGAAAACTTAGTGGATTTCCCCAAAACGCAATTTCGACCCGTGATTTGCCAAAGATGAGCCAAAGATGTCTTCATGGTGATAGTTGCTATCAACTGTGCGTGTTCACCCTGCAATCATGTTTGGGGGCCACGCCATGTTTGGGGGGCCATGGGAGGCCCCAACCGCCATCCCAGATATAACCATTTCGAGGACTCAAAACTCTAAGCAGTTTGACTAAGCCGTGATTTTTAGAAGAACTATCCTCGCTGTAAGGGATACACCGCTAGGTGAACAAATGTCCGGGAGCCAATCTGCCCACGGGCATGGCTTTCAACTTCAGAAGGTGGCTTAAAAACAGTGTAACCACAGTTAGCAACCAGCTACGAACTGGGGATGCGCGAACAGGATATATGGCGCTACTGGGGGCACTACCAAATGTGTGGCAAGGAAAAACATTTTTCTGGATAAGTACATACATAATTTTCGATTTTTTGAGTGATGACATGCCTTTTTAGATTACTTGACCAATGGATACTCGACATGGTATCCAAGGGCTTGCTACAATTGCTTGATCCAATTCCCAGAAAGGATACGTAGCTTCTTGGGATCCACAAAGCCCAGCGATGTTTGTCGAAGGACCGGGGTTCAGCCCCAAGGCACCCCCAAGGCGTGGAAACTTCTCTGCCAGAAAGCCCAGTGCCACGTTGACACGCCGCAACGTTGGCGTCCGTTCCTGCCTTTCTTGGAGGCCATGGCCATACCAAACCATGGCTGGCACCAACGGCGGTGACACAGTCTGCTGCTCCCCTGTCCCCTGTCAGCTCCACTCGTCCTCTGCTTAGCCCTCCTTGGACTCCCTGTGGGACTCTTTTGGGGACTCCTTTGGGGACGAGCCCAAAAGGAGTATGGTGACTGTAGGGCAAAAAAAATCTTAGGGTTGGGAAGAAAAAAGCTGTGACGCAAAATCTATGCATATGTATGTATGCATATATATATATATATGTAAATACATACATGGAGACGTGGTTAGTTAGTTTCTCTGCTAGGTATTTAGTCGAGTAGTATTTAGTTGTTTGGTTTCTTACTTAGCCTGTCTGTTAGTCTGTTACTTAGTTCGCTAGTAAGTTTGCTGCCTTAGCAGTTGGCTTCAGGTCTTGTCCCCTGCCACAAGTCTTGCCCTGTGTGCGATGCCAAGCCGGTCCCGTCCGGTTGCTGAAGAGCTGTAACTGTGCCTGTCATCTCCTGGGGTTCCTCTTTTGTCCCTGTTCAGGGTTAATTCCTGTCCCTCTGCTATGACTTCTCGGGTTCTTGTGCCCTCTTTGCTCCTCTGGCGTCAGCTAAGGGACAGAGTACAGATCTTTGTTTTTTCGTTTCTCCAGGGGTAGTGTGGAGGCCAGAAACATGTCCATGTCACTACTGGGAACTGACTCGAACCCCGAGCCAAAGCTGAGAAGGAAACGGCGTGTGACAACACCTGTGGGTTTCGGACTTTGCAGCTGCCATTGTGCATAAACCACTAAGAATGAAATGGTCATCGTTGAAGTTGTCAACGAAATAAAAGATGCATGGATGGGAACACAAGGTGCCCAACATATTTCTTCCAGTAACAGGTTTGGAAGAATACCTGCGCCCTTGCCGAACCGTCTGCCCCCTCGCAGAGGCCTGCTTGGAGCCTAGACAAAACTGAGCAGCAGTGAAAACCCTTTCTGAAGACTGGGTTTTCACTTCGTTCAACTGACAAGCCAGAAATCCCTTCGAGTTCATGAAAATCAACTGAAAACCTGCTGAAAATGCAAAAAAAAATGTGAAACATGCTGAAAATATCGAAAAAATCCACCAAAGGTTCCAGAACTTTCCTGTTTACTTAAGCCACGCCTTGTGTCAGCAACACACCTTGATTCGTAGCCATGAATAGAGTCCTGCTGCCCGAGGGTATCCAAAGTATCATCCTTTCACCTATGCTCAAAAAGTGCCTGTGGTGGTCGATACCCCATATCTCATTGATGATACAGGTTGATACTGGATACTGATGGTTACATGACTGGTTCGTCACCTTTTTCAGACTCTGTTACTAAGTTAATTCAGCATCAATCCAGGAAAGTTCGCGCCTGTTGGTGGAATAGAAACTTGCCGCCCAGAACCCTCTCGATCCTGAGGACACTGCAGCTTCAAATGAACTTTGAATGCTACATCATGCAGCACACACACAAAACATTCTGGTCAACCGATGATTGGTTCGTGGTCATTCGATTGTTAGAGGCGATGGAGCCATTTTTGATGATGGTCACTCAAATAATTCAAAATATATGTGATCGCTGCAAAAAATCTCCAAACATTCTGGAAGCATGGCTCGCTTCAGGTTTCAAATAGTTTATAGTGAAAAAGATCTCAAATATCAATGGTCACTGCTACGCAATGGGTCCTTCCTTGTAGTGATGGCACTCCTGGGTATAAGCAGGTATATTCATGGCTATGTCCATGACTGTGCACTCAAGAAAAGCTATATAATCATTGCTTGGTGGAGCAAAGGTCGATTACCTGCTGAAAACTCCAAATAAGGATGATGGTCTCTGGCATACTCTCCTGCCACTAGCATTGACAATCTTCCACAGTTATCAACGAACAATTGTCCAATGCTTATTGGGTCATTGTTGACCAACTATTCACCGTCATCCCAGATACCTCTCCACTCTCAATCAAAACACTATCAACCAACCCCCTGCTCACCAGGTGAAATATGGACACAACTACGAACCACCATTAACCACCATGAACAACCATTAACCAACATTCACCGCCACCAAGCACCATGCCTACCACCATTAACCACCATTAACCACCATTCACCACCATTAACCACCACTGACCACCATTGACCATCATCAACCAACCCGTTCTTTGCGCCGGGAACTGCAGAAGGTCGCTGGGACTGCGTGCGATTGAGCGCAGGCACCTTTCACTAGGTCGATGCTGTTCCTGGGAGTGGTCGACCATGGCGAAGGATGGCATAATTTTTGGTTGGTTTGTAATGGTTAGTAACGGTCAATAGTGGCTCATAGTGGTTAATTGTGGTTCATAGTGGTTAATAGTGGTTCATAGTGGTTCATAGTGGTTCATAGTGGTTAATAGTGGTTAATAATAGTGGTTAATAGTGATGAATGATGGTTGGTAATGATCAACGAAATGATAGGTACTGTCATAGCTAGCATGAATAAGGATGGGGAATATTCTATTGGTAGTGGTTAATGTAGATAATGATGTTTAGAATTTTGTAACATAACAAATAAATAGTTAGTAATGAATGCTATTAGCTGGTGACCTTTAATAGCGGTTAAAAATGGTTAATAATACGGCTCATACTGGTTAATGGTGGATAATAACAGATATTAATGGTGGGGCATGTTCAATGTCATTCACTGGTGTTCAAACACTACTGCTCTTGATGATACTGGCTTGGTTACAGAGCAAGCACTATTGACGGATTCCAATGTTAAGTAACTCCTATGGATGGTTAAGGATGGTTTACAGTGATCCTTAACCGGGATTACCTAACCCTCCATAGGGATTACCTAACATCCTTAACCATCCTGAACCATCCTTAACCACCCTCAACCATCCTTACCATCCATAGGAGTTACCACGGTAACCCCTTATCGGTTCAAACTGCTGGATCGAGCCACGGCAGCCAAGGCTCTTCCTGAGGGGAAAGACCTTTGGATCCCACCTGGCAGCCGCAAAAATTCAAGGACATTATAAGGAAGACCAGTCAACCAAGCCACTTGGACTGGTGAAAGTTCAAAGTTCCCTGATGCTCCTGCGATGGATTTGCCAAAACTCCAGGAGAAAAGCCAAGTGCTTGGTCACAAAAAATGATGACCAATCGATTGGCAAATTCAACAGTTCGACACTCTTGATCCATCCAATCATTTCCCAGTAGGGAAGTACCGGTTCTGTGGTCACGTGTGGAATATCGGTTTGGCCCGATGGCCAATATTTGCAATGCTGTGTTGGTCCTTGAATAGGATTCATAAAACATTTTGGCAAAAATTCTAGGAACCACTATTTATAAATGTCTCCTCCACTATTGAGTTCTTAACAACCATAAAAAAAATCATTTTCAACCACAATGAACCAAATGTCTACGGTTGTTTATTGATGCTTAACAAGCATAAATGTGTTCACGAGTGAGCTCGTAGCACCAGCGGTGCCGTCGTGGCTACCCAACCGGCACAACCGCAAAGCATGCCGGCTGCTGCATTCGATCCTTGCGCAGCAAAGTCAGCCTGGCTGCCTGCCAGAGACAGTGTGCTGATTCAAGGATCGCTGCATTTTCAATATGACAGTGGACTAGGTGATCATTTTCAAATATTTTCTATTGGTGATCACTATAAATATTGGAAAAATCCAACCCGTGATCACAACTTTATAAAAGGACAGGCCTCGGGTTTGGACTCAATGCCGCACTTGGGTATCAGTGGCACTGACAGGCTTCCGGTGGTTTGAGGATGATGCACCAACCATTCACCATGTATGTACGCAAGAATGCCTAATCATGCCAGGCCACGATCAAGGGACCGTCCAGTCTCTGAATTGTGGGCTTGTTTTGAGGACTTGGAGACATCCAATTTTTCGCTGCCAAACATTATCCAACCGAAGCCGCCCCATGTTTGCAGAAATGGTGTGCCATGTCCCGATTACCTTTCATGAAATGACTCACAACTAAAACAATGGATCCTGAGCTGATTACAGTTTTACAATGTTTTACACCGAATCAAAGTATCCTGCATTTTGTTTGGATGCCCACCGCAACCCACTATTGCTGGGATACTTGATTAGTTCAACAAAAGTCTGGTTCAAAATGATTCAAACCTGGTTCATAATGATAATCATATTTGATACTTGATTATGAAGCAAAATCTGGTTCATACTGATAATCATATTGATACATTTTGATAGTTGATTCTAAAGCAAATGATTTGCTTCATACTGATCGCTACTGGTCACCAATGACTCGCCCAGCTCTCCAGCACCTCCAATGGAAGCCCTGGTTCAACGCGACTTCCTGCCGAGGGACAAGGATCGGATTGGCAGCAGCATTTGCTGAGATCTTCTGGACCTTTTGTTGCCCACCATGTGGTGACAGGAACTCACAAAAACAAAAACTACATTGCCCGTAACATGGAGCATCAAATTGGCCGGGCCACTACTCAATTGGCAACCCAACAGGAGCAGCCTGAGAAGAACACTATCGAAATGCGCACGGCGTGCAGGTGAGAGGCATCGGACACGTACAGAATCTGCAGAGGACTGCAAGAGTGAAACGACAATGTGGATGGTCCGAAGGTGAGAGCGATTGGATGCGCCCAAAGTCTGAAGGTCTCACAAGCAAAATCGAAGGTGCACGACGCGCAGGTGGGAACGATCCGACACCCCGAAAACCCGCAGCCGGCTGCACTAGTGATATGAGAGGCGCGCAGGCCAGAGCGATCCCCTGTGCATGGTTTGCAGGCAAGAAACAAAAAACCTGCTATGAGACGCACGCCTAACATCTGACTACCAGTGCGGAACACGACTTCTGAGTGCATCTTCAAAGGTATTGTGCTTGCCAGGAAAGAATGATCCTGAGGCTGACACGCAAAGTAGCATCAGCATACGAGATCCGAAAACGACAACACCCTCGAAGCGGGTCTTCAAGAGACCCTTCAAGAGCACAAAATGCTGGACTTGCGCCGAAAAAGTTGCCGTTTTGTTTCCTGATTTTGTGCCATTCTTCGATGTTTTGGCACCGGCACCGTGCGTAAAACGCAAAGAGTTCCAGATGTCTAAAAACGAGAATCCTGCGCACCTGCCACGTATCCCTAGATCCATGGACTGTCAAATGTGGGGGTTCCTTTGCGCCTGCCACGCAAAACGCACATAGCTCCAAAACCGAGCACGGCAGGCGAAAATGCAACCCCAGGATTGAGCTCTCCACGCATCAACTCCATGGGAGACTTCCATCAAGAAGGGACGAGGAGCTCCTGTTTTGTCCTAAAAGTAACGCGTTTCGGCTGGCGCCCTGATCTAAACCTGGCCTTTTCTTTCACCGCAAGAACTCCTGATTCTGGCCAGACTCTTTGGGGAAAACACTACAAGTTTCATTACACAAATTATATCTCGAGTACATATTATGCGATGTTTACATCTATCTCTATTTACACACACACACAAAAAAAAAATACCCACATCTATACATATACATATACATATAACTAGATAGATAGATAGATTCATTCATTTTTGAACATACATACATCTATATATATATGTGTGTATATATACACAAGAAAAAAAAATATATATATATATACAGAAATATGTACGTGTAAATATATATATATATATATTCACAAATAAATATGTACGTGTATATATATATATACATATCTACCTTATATACATATATCCCTATTTCCTTATTCAAGGGGCAACACTCTGCAAGAACCTGCCTCGAAATTTTGTCCCGCGCTTGGTTGGCTTTGAGGCCAGGCGAGTCACCTTCTCAGCACGTCAGATTTCTTTGGTGCCATGGTGGGCCCCAGCAATCATAACACTGCACTAGCATCAATCAGCTAACACATCGTTGAAATCAATGCCACTGCTAGGAAGTCATACTAACTGATTCAACTGACCCGCGAACTGACAGGCTAACGAAACTAGTGAACCAAACGACTCAACAACTGGCAAATTTTAATGACTGAACAAACAAGATTGCTGATGGTTTGGACCAAACTACAAGTAATCAAGTGAATTTGACGGACCCAGGAATCAGTCAACCAGCATTGACCAACTGACTGACTTACTCACTTAGCAGCTGATTAACTAGCATCTGCAAAAGACACCACCCAATAGAAATGAGTGGCATACAAGAAAACAATATTGCTCTAAGTTGAGTGAACTCACCAGCTCACTACCTGGCTCAGTAAGTACCAAAATGTTCAGCAACAACAACAACAACAACAACAACCACCACCACCACCACCACCACCACCATTGCGTGATATTTGCAGGCTCAAGGAATCAACCTCCCACAGCATGGTGTTGCCAACTGAGCTTGTGAGAGGTCTCTAGGCTGGACCTGTTTTTTCAGCTGGATGTGATATCAAGTAGTCAAGTATGCAATGATTGTCTACGTTGATGTATGTGTTCTATGAATGTACATCAATTTTGCTTGGAATTATGCGTGCTGTTGCCAGTCCTGCAACTTTCATGGTCAATGTCTGTTCTTCACTAACGATTGTTACTGATCATTAATCAGCCAGCTGAGGCCCCCGGCCTTGCTCGCCGGCCTGGGCTTGGGAACCCTGAATCCAACGTTGGAGACATGTGGAAGGACGCCCTGATGCCGACTCACATGAGCTCCAACACATTGAAGGGCGCAGCCATGGCAGCGATGGCAGCCAGACATCGCCTGAAGTTGTACTTCGAGCCCCGGAACTTCTCTGCAGGCAAGATCCGTTGTATCCTCAGAGCTTTCGCGTTACGCACCCCTCAGGACGCGACTTGCAAAATTGCACAGGACACTTAAGTCATCAAATCATATCAAATTCCCCTCCCCCTTGCTTTCCTGCTATGTCTAGTAGTGGAAAATGTATCGAGAAGATCAACACGAGTGCGAGGCACTCAAAAACAAGCAGCTGAGCATACGATTTCTCACCTATTCCTTTCCCTAAGCGCATGCTCCGATCAACAATTTCACATCAGAACTCAGCCAGTGCCTTGCGACTTTCACTGCCACAAACGACGTCGAGCCAGAAGTCACAAAGTGAGACATCACGACAACCCGAACAGTCGTGAATCGCGCAGTAGAAATATTGACTACGCACAAGCGAGGTGTCAACACAAATATCACATGTTTCTAGATTTTGTATCTGCATATAATGTTCATACATGTCATACATCTATGTATTTGTATAATATATATACATATACACATGTATATGTATACATGTTGCACATATTTGGCAACAGTATATTTAGGTCAATGTAATGAATACATCTTATGTATAAACGTGATGTTTTATGCCATCAGTTCTCTGCCTTGGGTTCCCGGACATGTCTGCAAGGCCCTCTTCAGAATGCAAAAAGCTGCTGGGCAATTCCTCCTCCACCACTGGAAGCGCCTTGCAGGAGCTGCTTGCTGAGTCTCCCAAGTCGTGAATGACACAGGTTTTGTGGATTCGTAGCTACCGACTTTAGCGGCTCCACATGGTGACCCCAAAGAGATCCCCATGGGATATGGATCTCAAAACGATCCCTTTCGACAGTAGGAAACGTGAGTACACTTCGACACCTCATGTGCCCACTATCATCATATCTGCAATCCGCTTCAGAAGTCATTCTTCGCATATGCGCAGTGCCTACCACGACTTATTTCAACCAAGGGATCCCCCAGACCATTACATCCATGGTCGAATTCAGATGGCCTGCCACCTCGGCATAGGACCACCGGGACGACTATTTTGGAGCGGGGCTCCTGTAATCTTGCGGATACGTCACCGTGATAATGGCGATAATCTATACTCATGAGCTGTCAGGTGACTTTGCTCTGCTTTCCATGACCTCCAAAGATTTAGGAGCTGTGAACATCTGCAAACATCTGTGAAAGCCAACAACAAGTGCTTGCTCTTTGGCTTCTGGTTCTAGCTTGCAGGAATCTTTGGAAGTGGAACCCCAGCTCCTGTGGCGAACCTCTAATCAAGCAACTGTCAAGAATCTCCACGAAGAGTAGCAGGATAAACCAACATAGATGACCGATATTCCTAAACAATAGCCACAACCATGGCCGTGGGAATCAGCTTTGGCTGCTGCTAAGTATACTCCGACTATTGACACCATCACATTTGTCATACTTGGCTTGCTATGAAACCGATTTGGAGGTATCCTGAGACTTAAAAACACCAGCTTTTCGATTGTTGGGGGCAACAGTACCGTAGATGGATACCTGATTTGTACCTATGCAAGAAAAATCCGACAGCCAGGGCAAGGTCACTTTTTTTGCAGATCCCAATGCACCTCCTCACACTCAATGTACCTCAGTTGGCAGCCTAATTGGAGTCAAATGGTGATTTGTCAGAATAGGGGTACCCCCCAGTCGTCCATTAATAGTCATTATATACTATGAATAAACCAACCCTTTTTTGGGGTTCCCTTTCTTGAGAAACCACCAAATGTTGAGCTACGTATGTTGAGCTTTCCAACAAGATTCGACAGCGCAATCCGCATGAAGGTGGCAGTCTTGCTTGTTCCATGCCGGAAGATCACACACCATTTCTGAAGGGCCCAGCAGCACCTTGAAGCCCCCACAGCCAAAGCTTTGGGATGGCGTGGGCCAAAGCGTCTTTTAGAGTTGATGATTGTGAAGAGCTTAGAGCTCTTGTCCATAATCTTAAACCCCAGCCGCATTGGGCGCCACTTGAGTGTCCCATGGTAGATTTATCCATCATGAATCTACTCTGCAGTAGACTGAGCCTAGTGGAGAAACTTGGAACTGCAACTGGTATCGAGCTATACCTCGTTGCAATGTTTCGTTCAACCAGGGGTCCCGAAGTACCAGGGAACCAGGTCTCCAACCAGTGAGGAACTCACCAAACAAAGGGACCCACCAGGCAACTGGCCCAAGCATGGTGCCTTCAGGTCATGGCTGCAACCCCGTCAACTGTGGCCCACACTCCAGGGTGTTCGCCTGGCCAAAGTGTTTAGATGAATATCCAAGTGCAAATGTGTGCTTATTATGTTGTATCGGCATGCAAACATCCAGTATGTGCATTTACATATGTATGTATAGACATATGTATGTGAAGATATGAATGTGTGTGTGTTTGAATTCATACATACATCCTTCAGTCCTTCAGTATAAAAACGTGAATACTCTAGTCTTTCACCAGTTGGGTTTATGGCTTTCACTAAGCTTTCACACCCACCAACTGGTCATGGGTCATCGCTTTTGGACCAACTAGTTCACTCAGAGAGAATTCAACTCACACAACTTCTCACACCAACCAAGTGAGGAGCAAACAAGATGAAAACGGTCATTCCGTGGCAGACATTCTTTATAATGAAAGGCATGGGTTGGGACTGCTTCTGTTGGAACTTGCAACTTTCAGGCAAACCTTGTGCCCTGAATGCTCAAAAGTATCTGTTTCGGATATTTAGTTGCTGTATTTGCGTTGGAATACGCCAAACAAACTTCGAAAAGGGCGAGGTTTGTAGCCCTGCAAGTTCGGAGGCGCACTCAGACCACTCTCTCTCCCTCTTTCTCTTCTATTCTTTTCTGTCCTTCTTCTATGCTTTTCTTCTATTCTCTATTTTGTTCTCTATTTTCTATTCTCTTCTATCCTTCTCTATTCTCTCCTTTTTCTATTCTTCTTCTCTGTCTCTTGTCTGCAGCTCGACAGGAGCTTCGAAGCACTTTCCCTCTTTCCATGTCTTTTTCGGACGCAGATGTTGTCTGTCTGCCTCTGCAGAGCGGGACCCTGAGACTCGATCATTAGGTTCCCCTTATCCTCTTGTTACCAAACTCTTATTGTATTCAAGAGTTCAAACTGCTCATATTTCTTTTAACAGTTCAAACTTCTGCATTGCACACAGGACAGTACAGGAGAGACAGAGAGAAGCAGAGACAGCAAGAAAAAGAAACAGAGAAAAAACAGAGGAAGAGAAAGGAAAGAGAAGAGAAAGAGAGAGGAAGGGAGAGATATACAGAGAAAGAAGAGCAAAGAAAGAAGGAAAGAAAGAAGGAACCAAGGCAAGAAAGAAGGAACAAAGGCAAGAAAGAAGGAACCAAGGCAAGAAAGAAGCAACCAAGGAAAGAAGGAACCAAGGAAAGAAAGAAAGAAAGAAGGAAAGAAAAAAGAAAGAAGGAAGGAAGGAAGAAAGGAGGAAGGAAGGACGGACAAACAGACAGACAGACAGACAGACAGAAAGAAAGAAAGAAAGAAAGAAAGAAGGAAGGAAAAAAGAAGGAACCAAGGAAGGCAAGAAAGAAAGAAAGAAAAAAGAAAGAAGGAAGGAAGAAAGGAGGAAGGAAGGAAGGACAGACAGACAGACAGACAGAAAGAAAGAAAGAAGGAAGGAAAAAAGAAGGAATGAAAAAAGAAGGAAGGAAGAAAGAAGGAAGGAAGGAAAGAAAGGAGGAAGGAAGGACAGAAAGAAAGAAAAGAGAAAGAAAGAGAGATAGAGAGAGAGAGAGAGCCAAAGCGATGAAAAGAGAAAGAGCAGGGAGAGGGAGGGCGAGTGAGAGACCATGAACATGCAAAGATGTAAAGGTTTGATGCCTCAAATATGAACACATAAAGATCTCAAGCTTTGAAAGTGAAAAGGATGATATTGAAAAGTCGTGCAGATGTCCATCTTTTTTCTGAAGAACTCTTCGCCAGGACGCTCCGTGGAGTTGCGTCTGCAAGACTGTATTAGGAATAAGGACAACAATGGGTCGTTGCGACTGCAGATGGCGAAAAAAGCAAATGTCTAATGAAGCAATCAAAATAAATAAATAGAGCGAATCAAAGGAAACAGTGCACCTAAGGCATTGTCCCGTCCAGAATTGGTTGGGCCCAACAGTTGCAGCATGGCTGACTAGCAAATTTCAAAGTCAGGCAATCTGATTTGTGGAGATATCGCTTCTGCAATTTGGTATGTTTCTTTGAGGGATCGTTGTTGCAACATACTTTTGAGACAGATGTCATATGTCGAGATATCATTTCTGGTAGCTCACCATGTCGCTTTACATTTCGGAGATGGTTTCGCTCCCTGGACCTCTCTTTACATAGAGGTGCATGCATCGACCATTTTGATGTCTGTTCAATTCCCTGCCATTGGTTTGGGTCCTTGCCAAGTAAACTGGCCAAATCAATGGATAAATCAAGAAACAAGACCAAGCACCCAACTAACAAACAACTTGTGTAGGGCAACCAACAGACTAACCAGCCCGCCCACCAATCGAAAACTGACCACACACCAAGCCAAATAACATTCAAAAGCAACAGAACAATTATGCAACCAAGCAAGCGAGCAAACAGGCATCTGAGCGACTGACCGACATGGCACAGTCCTCAGACTGGCACTGGATCTTGGAGTCATCGCACCTTTTTCGCCTGTGCGCCATCGACTCCACAACTTCAGGGTATCTTTATCTTGGTGATTGGATCACCACCGGCCAAACAATCACTTCGGCCGGACGCAACCAACTCATACCAACTCACCCAACAACTTGAACAACATTGGCACCAGCAAAGGAATATGAACCGAAAGTCATGATAAGGCGCCTACACTCTACAGTATTCCAAAGCCCGCAGAGCACTAAGCGGATAGTAAAAGAAGAATTTGCTCAAGAAGTGTTTGCATCAATTCCGGTGCACACCAGAGCGACATCAGAAGACAAGGGAAAGACACATTCGTGCGGATGTTCCATGCGTACATGAACATCTGGATGCACAGAAAGCACAGGACATGTTGCAACCAAACGGGAAGTCAAAGAACGCGTGCAATTCTGAGCCTGAACTCGCATGTGGTGAGTGTGCGGAGATGCTTGAAAGTACTCGAAGCATCAGGCCTTGATCTTTGCACACCATGGTGGAGTCGTACAACTGCTTGGAGAACACGCGCCAAGCATTGCAGCGGACAAAAAATGAAGCCCAGCTCCAAAGTGAGGCGCAAAGATACAAATCTACTGCACCTGGCGGTATGTTAAATTCTCCAGAACAACTTTGCAATTCCGAAATAGTATAGGATACCATTTTAACACACGGAATGGCCCCAATGCACTGTTACTTCCAGCCATTTACCAAAAACGTGCGCTCGAAACAACCAATCAACAACCCTACCTCCAGAAATCTAAACCACTCCACCCCAAACCACAAGTCACTTTGGTCTCTCTAGAAAAATGAAAACACATGCATGATAGGGAGGCATGGTCTCATGAGACATGATGGCGAGACGTCTTCAAATACATTTGAGCCATGAAAGAATCAAGATATCTAGCTCCTCTATTCCATCAATGAAAGCTCCGTGGTTCATAGTGGTATTCATGGCTCATGGCCACATATCATGGTGCCTATACACCACATATTTGGACCACCTGCATCAAGCCATCAACCAATTCATTACTAATCAATTGATTACTTTAGATTGAAAAAAAATCAATGAATGCATCTAATGAGATCAAATGAGTACTGTGGACATCGGACAGCTCACCAGTTAACCAGCCTCAGCGCTTTCAGCAAAAAGTCTTCTGAAGGAATCGGTCTTCGCATACATTGTTTCTCCTTGCGAAAATGGCACCAGTGTTGTGAAAAACATTCACTGAACTTCACAGGGGCGACGCCATTTTCGCAGGGTTTCCAAATTTGGGTGAATCTAAGTTATCACTGAGCTGTTTTCACTCAGCTGTTTCCATTTTTTTCCTATCCTTTCTTTCTCAACTTGGGATCAGAGCCTCCATCCCACAACAGTCCCAGATCTCAGAGGAGCTCCTCCTCGGTCAGGCCGGGACGGCGCCGGGAGACTTTGATGGCCTCAGAAGCGGCTTCGCGTGAAGCCCACAGCATCTGCTTATTGGAACAGTGGGTGATCCTTACAGGAACCTGCTACTGCTGCGGTGCACCTCTGGTTTCTTTCAAGAAACTTCCAAGTCTGCCATGTCGGCAAGAAAAAACGAAAATCAAACAAGCAAAAACAAAGCAAAAGTAGAAAACCTGCTATCAATAAGAAAAATGGACAAAAAATCAAGAATAAATAAATACATTACGCCGCCTTGGACTGTCTCATTTTTTTCCAAGGATGCTACAAACAATCACACTAGCGCACTTCCAGCCTCGAATTCTTGGCCGGACTTTGGGGCCCGAACGTATTGTCCCAATTCGGGGACCAAATTCGGGGCCCGATTGAGTTGTTAGTAGCACTAGTAAAAAAGAAAATAAAAATGCGGCACCCACAACAAAGGCGGCTCCGACCTAATTATGCTGACACCTAGTCAGGAAGAGCAGCGGCACCCTCCACAGCAGCGACACCCACCCAATCATGCTGACACATGTCCGACAACCGCAGCACACCCTCCTGAACAACTGCGGCACCTACCCAATTGTGTCCACGCCTATCTCGGCACCCACCCAATCGTGTTGACACCTTTCCGGCAACAGCAGCGGCACCCTCAGCAGCGGCAGCGGTAGCCACCCAATTATGTTGACATCCCTTTCTCCAAAGCTTACAGTAAGAACCCCAATAGCTTCGCTAACTGGAGAAAAACCAACAAAAAGTGCATTTAACATAAGGACTTTTATGAGTAAGGTCACGGTTTCTATGATACAATTGGGAAACAGTGGCACTTTCTTCTCCTGATAACTAAAATGCTAAATTCGTAGAGTATAAATGGTAGCAGCTGTGTTGCTCCTCATCATCATGGCTGATGAGGCTTTACAGCTTTTTCAAATAGAATGGTAGACTCGAGCAATCATATGCAATCATGTCCCTGCACTCTTGGTTCTATTGTTCATGGTTCACCTTGGTTTACCAGTTTTTGGGACAAGGATTTGTAGCGTCACAACTGCAATGGGTGACTTTTCGCCATTTGAGCCCTGGCTCTGCCCAGCCTCTTTCCAGAAGGTGGTCCAAGATATGACTTGGGCAACATCAATGGTGCAGGAACCACTGGGGCCAAGAAGGGAAAAGAGAAAGATTAGTTATCACTGGTGCCTCTGTTTTCTGAGACGATACAGGAAACAAGTTCGCGCGCAAAGAGATGGTTTTGGTTTCCGACAACTGAGTTTCGAAAATTTGTCCGTCAGAAGTTCCTTGAACAGATTCCTTGCGACAATCCTTGACATCTCCTGTCAACAAGGTCCCATATCAGGGAAGACTATGTTAGAGACTTGGTGTACTGCGTTCAGGAATGTGAGACCCAAATATGTTTGTATACGCATAAGTACATTCGCTTCTGCAGTGACGTGATTAAATGTGTCTGTGACCATTGCTTAAGATTTTGAAATTCATCCGATGTTTACTTCGGACATATTTTACCCGTCATCCCAACGGTATTAACTTCGCTTTCCGCAATTCTGCAACGATTCTGCTCGGGGTTGCGCCGCCATGCCGCGTGCCGAACTGCATCGGTTAAGACTTTGCCCGTCACAGTGGGCAGTTTGAAAAACGTGGATCTGATGAGTTTCCACAAGATGAATCCTATTCAGTAGTTCAGTTTTGACTGTGATACATGTTTATGGTAATGATGGTTGCGCCCAAGCAGGTAGCATGATCTTCTCTCATGGCCAACTAGCAGTTTGGTGGGTAATTATTCAAGTGACAAATGCTGCAGTTCCACAACGACCCAGCACTAATGAATGGTAGACTTCCAATTTGCCTTGATTCATGTGTCCAACTGTCAAAAGCTTGAGTCACAATCGCAAAAATGTATCACTTGAAATCTTGAAAGGCGCGCGACACATGACAGCATTTATTCTGCATTTGTCACCATTGATGCTTGTATAGAAATTCACAAGCACCGAAAATCAAAACAAGTAGTAATTGTAAACGGCCATTTTTTTTCGAATGAAACATCGCCAAAGAACTGATTTGTTCGTATGTTTATTTTTGTGTCTGCATCAAATATTTTCGACCATGTGTCAAACATGCTTAAGTACACAGTATGAACATACAAGTTAATACAAGACACATTTTGTTTTTGTATAATGCAGTAGATGAAACGCGAAATTTCCAAAGCTAAATTCCTCATGCGAGATCACACAGCACCCCTCACGCATTCATCACTTTGATGTTCTGGGTTTTTGTTCCTCGCAGAGGCGCTACTTCGACACATCGTCGGAGTCGCACACAAGCGTTAACAGCAGCACTCCAATAAAGGCCAAACAAAGCCAACAAGCAAAACAAGGGGGGACAAACCAAACAAAACCACCCTCAAACCAAAACGAGAAGTGCTGCACTCACAAATTCAATCAACAAAAACTTTGCCAGATACAACGCCAAAAGCTATGACAGATAGAATGCCAAAAGCTATGCCAGATAGAATGCCAAAAGCTTTGCCAGATACAATCCCAAAAACTATGCCAAATAAAGATGCCAAAAGTTATGCAAATCAGCACTGCTATGAGTTGGAAGACATTGAGGAATGAGTCAGAACACTTTGATTTTTAAAAGGCCCGACCTCGATCCACTGCATCAGCACCTTGGAATAATCTTTTGTGGGTGTCATTGTCATGAACATAATGAAAAATGTTTCGTCTTGATTTATCATACAAATGGCATGTTGGCAAACGAGAACTAGCAAGGAAAATCATCATCCGCTGAGCAATGGCCTGTGTAACAGGAAAGAACGGTGTGTCCGATTGTGCCTTGCATACGGAAAATAATCATGAGTGGCTCTATCTTGTGATGAATAAATTGACATTTTTGTCTCCTCCGCAGCGCCATACCACTAAAGTAACGACAGGCAAGGTGGAATTTCACTACGCCGCAAAAGGAAAAACATATTTAAAAGGAATAAAATGCATGCAAAAGACATACCCCGTAAGGCACGGCAGGATTCGGGACCATTGGCAATGAAGAACAAAACATTCGGAACAACAGTAGTTTCCCGGCACCTTCCTAGGCGGCCCTTGCCAGTTCATTGCCAGTAGACGTAGGACACGATACAATGGGTTGGTAAGGGAACAATGCAAAGCTGAAAGGTGGCGGAGAAAACTCACCCCAACGAGCAAGGGCGAAAGCGGTTCCAGCCAGCCGAACATTGCCAAAAAAGAGAAACGCCAGAGACCAATGGTGTCAAGAGCGTTGCCAAAAACGAAAAACTGCGGAGAGTTGAGAGTTCTGGATGAACTTGGCCTTTGATCTTACAATGAAGAAACCTGACATTGGTTTCTTGGATGAAGTAAAAGAAATGCCAATCAATTTGAGTTTACCCACTAAAACAGCCGAAGAGACTTTGGAACCTTCAGGTTCAAAATAAGGGTTGCGTCCCGGAAGCTTAATCCCAAATGTAGCCAGGTTGAAGTTTCCTTTTTGTTCATACCTTTTAAGATCTCATTCCCTAGTGAAATGATCTGCAAAGCAGCTGCTGCCAGTCCATCTAGCCTGTGGCCATGGCACGGAATGCTGCATCGCGTCCCGTTGCGCCAACATTCGCGCATCTTTTCCGCATGCAAAAACAGAATGCAGAGTGCGTGGGCGGATGCGTGATGCGGCATTACAATCTTAAGCACTAACTGAACAAGGAGATCTGTCAATCAAACGCATGCGATTTTAAGGCTGCGTAGGATTCACTGAATTGTCAATGTTTCCCCTTGACAATGGGGCGGATCTGTCGCGTACGGTACTCGTGGTCGGCTTGCATTTCTGCCAGCATTGCCGAGGACACGAGTTAATTGTCTACTAGTAAGCCGCATTGTGGATTGCACAGTTTGCAGCGCTGCCGCAAAATATTTTCCACATTCATCATCTTACCATGAGTGATGGTGATTGAAAATGGGGCCGCAACCTTCAGCAAGACCTTAAAGCAGGAAGGTTTCGTACTTTGGGGTTGAAGGTGAAGGGACCTTGAAAGGATGGAAGCTTCAGGCCTGTGGTCCGATCTCAACGGTTGGGGATTGCGGAGGGGACGCCGGAATGGGGAAGGCGGACCTTCAAGTTTAAAAGGGAAGGCTTAAGCCTTTACGTAAGGAAGCGTGACCTTCGGCTTTGAGGAAAAAATTTCAACAGGGATTTAAATTCAAATGCAGAAAATTCAAGGGCTTCAGGTCACCCTTCGTGCCCCAAGGTACGGAAGCGTCAAAATTCAACCCTCACGTTTCGACGACCTTTACAAAAGGTTTCAACAACAAATATGCCAAAAAGCAACCAAAAAGGAACACACGGTAAAAAATACAACCAAGTCAAAGCAAACCAGAACAAATCCAAAAGCACAACAGCAACAGGCACACAGCCACCAATACAACCATCACCACCCCCACCACCACCACCACCAACAACAACAACAGCAACAAGACCAACAACAGCAAAAGACCAACAACATCAAAAGACCAACAACAACAACAACAACAACAACAACAACAACAACAACAACAACAACAACAACCACACCAACCACAACAGCGACAACAACAACAACAACAACAACAACAAAAACCACAACGACAACGACAACGGCAACAAAACCCAATCACAACGACGACGACAACAACCAACAACAACATCGACCACCACAACAACAACAACAACAACAACAGCAACATCAACAGCAACAACGACAACAACAACAACAACAACATTTTTTTCTGCGAGAGCGCCGCTTGTGCACTGGTGGCAGCAGTCACATGTAACAAATACAAAAGATCATAGAAATCAATCCATGAAGGCATTAACAATCGAGACTGCAACAAATCTATAATAACTGACAGCTAGAGAGCAGACAACGAAGTAGCAAATTCATTAACGGAAGACAAATGTGATGACTTCAAGACGAAAATAATGTACAAAAGAACAGCATCTACAAAGAGACAGTTCGGTCGCTCAGAGACATCACCACAAAAACGATATTGTCCACATCGCCAGCAACATCCTGAGACATGTAACCTGTAAGGCATCGTACCGACTCGCAATGATGCTGAAATCTCCTGATAACTTTGTTGCAAGTGTAGCGCGTCTGAAGTTTTGTGGCCAGCCGCTCAAACAAAGAATTCCTTTCTGCGGGCACGAACTGCAGCAAGCAAAAAATTGAACAGAATCCTCCTCGTGGCAAAGAAGTGCCCCGCAGACCACCTCCTAAAGCAGAGAGCTCGACACAGAAATCAAAATCATGCCTGTATTGTACTGAAAGACGAAATGGCAGACCCGAAGTTGCGGGCAACTCTGGTGTGAATCTTTGACAGGAAATAGGAGCCAGGGAAAGCGGGAAGCAAGTGAGACCGCCTTCGGCAAGCATCACAGCTTCTCAACCTCGCTGGCTCTACACCTGGAAAAGGGTTGCTGTGGAAGTATAAGTTGTAGCACGAGACAAATAAAATTTTTGAGGGCCTCAGGGAACAAAATCCGCAAAGCCAGAGGGAAGCTAGAACGGAAAGTGGTGAAGAGCTTATCGTCTCTCCCCGGAGGTACATAGAACCCGAGCTCTTACCAGTGTCCTCTCAATAGCTTCGCTAAGACAATGTGGAATCGACTCCGAGCCAGTCGGTTGCGAAAGAATCACAACGACAACAACAACAACAACAACAACAACAACAACAACAACAACAACAATAACAACAACCAAAAAAAACGACAACAAAACGACAACGACAACAAGAACGAGAACCAGCAAGACAAGAAGAATAAGAAGAAGAAAAATGAAGAACAAGAAAAAGCACAGAAGAAGAACAAGAACCACAAGAACAAGAAGAACAAGAAGAAGGATCACGAAGAAGAACAAGAAGAACAAGAAGAACAATTTTTTTTTTACGAACATGCCATGATCTGGTGGAGAGATGGTTTGGAGGAACCAGGAGGAGGATCTCGTTGAAGGACTTGGAGAAGGAAGCTTGTCCACTGGCTGTGCTGCTCCCATGACATCAATCTTGCAAATTTAAAGGCTATTCCTCGTCGTGTCATTGCATGAAGAAAATGAAGTTCGCTTGATGTTGGAGTGGCATGACAGCCATCACCGAAACTCTGCGATCGACATGATGAAGTAAACACACAACGGCAGAGAAGTGAGGCGGGGAATTTA
>VSDK01026904.1:10853-26718 GCA_009767595.1 Symbiodinium kawagutii
TGGCCCGCATCATTATCCGCTTCTTGGATCAACTGGAGTGCAAACTGAGGTGCTTGCGGAAGATAGGTTTCTGCCTCTCCGGTAGCCAAAAGCTGGGTAAGGTGGCGCAAGCTCCGCAGGAGATCCTCTTTGTGTCGTACTTGGAAAGCGGGTGTTTCGACTGGGTGAGTGATGCCGAACTGGATTGGGCGGTGCTGGAGTGGCATGGCAGCAAGCCGTGCCAAATGCGCTCCAGGGATGGCGGTCCCAACAAGTTCCATATGAGCTATGCTTAGGAGAGCAGGTCGTTGTAGGGTAACCAGATCGATCGGGAGGCCAAACGGGAAGTCAGAATCTTCCCGCATACCCATGTCCATCGGGCAAGGGACAACAGCTATATGCCATGATTTGGCTTTAGCCCGTCTGGCAAGCAGTTCTTCATAACTCTCTTTCTGCTTTTTCCGCTTGGGCATGAAATGCTGTTAGATAAGAAGAGAGAAGGGGTTCCCAAAGCAGGTCCCCCATTCTCCCATTCTTTGGCACTGCAGGTGCAGTGCGTTTCCGTTCATGGCGCCAAACTGTACGGAATTACCATCTCTACGGTAGTCAGCAAAGTGGTTAGTGCCCCATTCATTTTGAGAGAAAAGTGCAGGGCTGTCATGGGGGTCAGAGAATTCCAAGTCAAACTCATGCGTGGAGTATGTGCTGAGTGCATAGGGGCGGAGAGTAGCCTTCGCTGCTTTATGCCACAAATTCGGGCTAGTTTTAGGAATTGCATACTGTATTTTGCATCATTGTAGGACTTATACGAGACTTGCGGCAAGTGAATGTACAACATAACGAGCATTTCCCGAACAGGGATGAGCGTTAGTTGCTGTCTGACTAAGTCAGTGAGCCACTCTGATGCACGTGGATTGTATTCACTGTCCAAATGAATGACAACTTGCTGAAGTAACGTGCGATGCAGCTCTTCAAGAGAGGCAAAGGCTGGGCCAGGTAGGGAGTTGGCTCGTGCCAAGAGCTCCTCATCATTATAACCTAAGCACTCAAGCAAAGGAGTATAAGTGGATGCAAGTGAAAATCGTGACCATGAGATCGCAAAGGTGCATGGATTCGGACTTCATAAGGGCGCATGTTTGGCACAGTGCAAAGCAATTGGTTCAATTGCACCCGGCCAGGTGGCAAATCTTTGCCCAGTAGATGAGCGTAATCATGGAAGGAGTGCCCCATCCACCGTGGCTTCCCCGCGATATAGGTGATTTTAAGATTCTGTTGGAGCAGGGTCAAGAGAGAGAACTAAGAGTCCTTGCAAGTGGGCTACGAAGGCGAGAGTCGCGGCAGCATAACTTCTAGCAGAGAAGCCTCGGATGTGAAGGCACAGACTTGTGGATGGCTGGCCGATCAAGGATCCTTTAGGGGGTTTGTTAAGAAAGGGGCCATCGTTGAGATAGCGCCTGTTATGTGGGAGAGATTTAAGCTGTCAGTGGAGTCCAGCAAGGTAGTACTGATGCGGCTCATGCCCATGTGCAGGCACGGCGCTTTTGACGATCAGGACGGAACGTAGCAGGATGTCAAGTGAGCTGACCTCTCCGATACTCGCCCAAAGGGTTTCAACCTCTTTCGTGTTGAGCATAAGAGTGGTGATTTCATGAAGTGCGACACTCGCTCCACAAGCCAGCGCAAGCAACGGTTGAGATTGCTTGTCAGAAAACAAATTGATCCACTGGACAGAGGGTGGGCCCATAGACCGTAAGGTCGCCATCAACAGAACAGTTGCTCAAGGTGAGGTGTGGTGTCTCTCGCAACCCAAGTGGGCGGCTTCCCAAGTCAAGGCAATCCACATAGACGTCCTGAAAGGACTCAGTTGCAGAGGAGGGCGTTAATTTCGTCCATCAGGATGAGCCGCATGATTCGCTGCACATTGTCAAGAATTCGCTCTGGAGGTGGTCAGGCAAGAAAAGTGTCCAGAGCCTTTGATCCATGCTCATCATGGCAGAGAAGGACGACAATGTTGTACGTGGAGGTCTGACCTAAGGAGTCGAGGTCAATAAAGCCTTTGGCCACAGCAGGGTGGTTCCGGGCCCGAGAAAGCAGATCCTCCTGTATACAGAACCTCTTGCATTTCTTCATTGTCTGTGGGGACATTCTGGATTTCTTCAACCTCAGGTTCGGTGTCAACTAGCATTGGGATTGGGTGATCACTCATCTCACCAACGCCTGACAGGAGCTGAGGAGCAGAAGAGGATTCAGCAGGGCCTGGGACGACTTTGGAATGGTTGTCTACGCTGCTTGGATGTTGCACGACAACTGCAAGGTGCAGGAAGAGGTCAGGTCGAGTTGCGTCAGGCGCGCGCCATTGTGTCCATCGTCGCAATAGCGCTTGAATGCGAGGAGTCAGTAGGCCTTGGTGCACTTCCCCTTGCCATAGCATGCCTCCAGCAGGTTGCCATTTTCGGGCATGGAAAGCTGCATGGAGGCAATTGGGACCATCTTGCACTCCATGAAGACAGGCCGCGAGGGGTCCCACCCGTTGGACGCCTGGGTCTCAAGACTCTTGGCTGCGTCGGTCTTAGCTGCCATAACTATGAAGAATGGCAGGTCTGAGAAAACCCTGCTGACAGCGGGGTTCTTGAAACGTAGCTGGGAGAGACAACGCTTTAACATTGCCTTCCAGCTGTGGGATAAGCTGCCTGTTCAAAGGTGGCTCCCATCGAGTGAGAGATGGCTGTCTATGCTGTCCCAGTGAAGTGGGCTAAGATTTGCAGGATGTGCAAATTTCCTCCACCGGGCTTGGTCTCTTCAGGAACTAGGGCTGGAACAGGCCAGTATGCTTTCAGGCAAAATTCGCCATAAAGAGCCCACGCGCAATTTTTCAAAGCCAGAACTGGCTTCAAGAACGCGCAAATTTTTCATTCCCTTGGTTCACGATCTGGCGGCTCCATTTTTCATTTTTACCATGCCAGCACACACACAAACTGCGCCCGAAAAGTCTCTGATTGTTTGCCAACTCTCGCGTCTCACGCTCGAACGCTTGCGCCCAACACTTCTGCGCGCACGCTGCTTTTCCGCGCCATTTCAATCAGACGCTATAAACCTTGAAGTCTGGAACTTGGGGGGTACACCGGTTGGTCTCCAAAATTATATATCGTTTTTGAGGCTTGAAACAGCATCGATAAAGTTGCAAATGCTCATAGCGCTGTCTGAACAAATATTTGAAAATTTATATGTTTTACACCACTCCTCCGCTCCTCCTCCGCAAGTCTTCCCAAGAAAAATGCAAAATTAGCTTAGGGAGAACGATGAATTTTCTTGTAGATAAACAATCCGCGGAGGAGTTTAAAGCCTCCTCCGCTGGTTTCGCCAAGATTAAAACTCCTCCACCCTGTGTTAAATATATTCTACTATATAATACAGGGAACCTCTCCTCCGCCGCTTCAACATTCATATCTTAGCACGTTCAAGCGTTAGGAGTCCAGGAGGAAGAGGGAGGCGACTTCCAAGAGCACTGCGACGAAGATGAAAATGGTAAAGGCGGCGCTGCTCATATATCCCGCGCACTTCGACCACAACGTAGACGTCAAATTCGCCCAGCAACTGAACTCCATCGGTTCTCTCTCACATACAGACCGGTGCTTTTCTTGGCGCGCTGCAAATGAAGACTACCCCTTTAGCTCTATTGACCGAAGCCGAAGTTGATGTCATAAACATCATTAAATTTCAGAGACCAATTCATGGACCTCTGCAGTACACACCAAAAAGACAAAAAAGGTCATTTAGTCCAAATGTCATCTCATCCTCAGTTAGCCGATGGTGTCTTCTGCGAAGAGGCCGAAAGGCATTTCTTGAGAGATATCGAAGTGTGAAAGTTAGAAGACCTGTTTGCGCAGGAAAGGCGCGTTTCTGAAACACTTTGAAATCAATTCGTGACTGAGTAAGGATCGGTGAAGGTGCTTCTTTGGGTCCCTGTCTTGTCTTTCTCTGCTCTCCTTTGGTCTTTGTGTGGTTTGGCTTCCAACCGACCCAAACTTTGCCAGTTTGTGTCAGTAGTCAAGGAGTAGTGAACCCAGCTAGTAGGACTGTAGAGAATCTAGGAAGCCTGGAGCATCTTAGTAGTTTTGACGTGTCGTACTTGTATTCTTAAGAATCTTCATTGAACTTCTTTCAACTTTTGGACTTGGAAGTTGAAGTCCGAACAAGAGTTTTGAAGATTGAAGTCGTTTGAAGATCTTCTTAAAGGAAGATTTACTTGAGATTGCTGAAACGACACTTGTTTAGCTCAAGAACTGAAGTGGAAAAGAACAGCTGCGCTGCTCTGCGTTTTGCATATGGTAGCGAAACATCCCAACAGGTGAGCATCTGTTGCTGCGACGTCTGGATCATCATGGCCATCATTGGATCTTGATGTCGACTACCGGTTGGATTGGGCCACCTCCAGTTGATGAAGTTTCAGGCTGTTGAACAGTTCCATTTCCACTTGTATCAGAAATCCTGGTGGCATACCATGAGTGAATCGCTGAAGGATTTGAAAAAGGGTTTCCTGAAGGTATTTCTCCTATGTTGGGACTACTTCCACCAAAGCCGCTATTTCCAGCAGGAGGAACGCCAGCACAACCTGGGGTGTCAGCTTGCCTGAGGATCGTTTCTCTGAAGAGAGTCTGCTGGGATTCCAGGTGGTATCAAAGAGGGTCCAGCAAGCCATGGCTTCTCTTTCATTTCACAACTCGTTTAGCTCTTTCTCTCACGTCTTTCCTCTTTTTCAAACTCACACAGATCTCTCTTAAGCGTTTGCCCGTGCTGACTTAAGGGCTGATGCAGCTCATCCAGCTTCAGCTGGCTGATTCGTGGGCAGTTACTTGGCTAGATCACTTCGATCCTCACTTCGAAATGCTGATGTTGAGGGAAGTACAGACGATGCCTTATTGACCGCCTTTTGAGATGAGTGAGTGCGGAGTGTCTCCTGTTTCACCCTGTGCATATGTTTAGTATAGCCTGCTTGATGACCTTGAAGATGGGGCTGCTTGTTCTTGTTGGGGGTTGGTTTGGTTTGCTGGTTTGTTTGTTTGTGTTTGGTGCTGGTTGGTTTGGTTGGTTTTTGGTTTTGCCCATACGGTCATCTTGCTTTAATTGAAGATCATGTGAAGTCATGTGAAGTCTTTGCAGCTTTCCGGACTACTAGTGACCTGCATCGTGTGTGCAATAGGCACTTCCTGGAAAAAAAAGGGCTGATGCAGCTCATCCAGAACCAGAACCAAGCTGGAAGTCAAGGAAGTCCGCCGCCTGCTCAAAAGAGTTCCTGTGCAGCCTAAAGGTGTTGCGTCTGGAAGTGGACGCAACGAGAAGCCATCGATGGACACCAAGTGGATCCCGGCGATGTCCATGCCGGAATGGAAGCAGTGGAACACCCGTGCCAAGGAAGGCAGTGGATTTCGCCTGTGGCTTGACACGTTCATCACCTAAATCATTCTTTTGCGCGACGGTTGCAGCAGAGTTTTGCCGGCTGCGGTAAGGTGGAGAACCTTATCCGAAGCGGGCACTCCAGATTGCACTCAACTTTTAGGACCAGGATCCAGCATTCCGAGCTCACGCTTAACTAAAAGAACCAAAGTGGAAAAGAGCAGCTGCGCTGCGTTGCGTTTTTCATATGGTAGCGAAACATCCTAAGAGGTGAGCATCTGTTGCTGCAACATCTGGACCATCATGGCCATCATTGGATCTTGATGTCGACTACCGGTTGGATTGGGTCACCTCCAGTTGATGAAGTTCCAGGCTGTCGAACAGTTCCACTTCCACTTGTATCAGAAATCCTGGTGGCATACCATGAGTGAATCGCTGAAGGATTTGATAAAGGGTTTCCTGAAGGTACTCCTCCTATGTTGGGACTACTTCCACCAAAGCCACTACTTCCAGCAGGAGGAACGCCAGCGCAAGCTGGGGTGTCAGCTTGCCTGAGGATCGTTTCTCTGAAGAGAGTCTGCTGGGATTCCAGGTGGTATCGAAGAGGGTCCAGCAAGCCATGGCTTTTCTTTCATTTCACAACTCGTTCAGCTCTTTCTCTCACGTCTTTCCTCTTTCTCAAACTCACACAGATCTCTCTTAAGCGTTTGCCCGTGCTGACTCAAGGGCTGATGCAGCTCATCCAGAACCAGAACCAAGCTGGAAGTCAAGGAAGCCAGCAGCCTGCTCAAAAAGTTCCTGTGCAGCCTAAAGGTGTTGTATCTGGAAGTGGACGCAACGAGAGGCTATCGATGGACACCAAGTGGATCCCGGCGATGCCCATGCCGGAATGGAAGCAGTGGAACACCCGTGCCAAGGAAGTCAGTGGATTTCGCCTGTGGCTTGACACGTTCATCACCTAAATCATTCTTTTGCACGACCAGTACGGTTGTGAAGTGCAGGAGGCCCTCAAGTTTACCACTGAGGTGCGCCCTCAAGGCGCTGATCAGCAGCTGCGTTTCCGAAGGCTGTTCCACTTGTTGCAGCAGAGTTTTGCCGGCTGCGGTAAGGTGGAGAACCTTATCCGAAGCGGGCACTCCAGATTGCATTCAACTTTCAGGACCAGGATCCAGCATTCCGAGCTCACGCTTAATTAATTCTCTTTCCACTTCAGTAGAGCAAAAATATGCAGTACCGTCAAGCGAACTGCAGCAGAAACAGCCAGCAAAGGCCAGGGCCAAGGCTAGGCGTTTCCGTAGCGGCGAGCTTGTCAAGATACCGCACTGCGGAATTGTACACACGCCAATGGAACCCCGCTGCAAGACGGATCCTCACATCTCCAAGCACCTGTGTGTGTGTAATTCCACCGCTTCCCGACGGCAACACAAGGAGGTGTGGCCAGCCAGAATTAAGTAGCAACCACAGCGAGACTTGAACCGAGACAGCTTGTGCCAAAGGTTACGGAATAGAAGATATCACCGTTCCAGAGCAGTAAAATTTGAGCCAAGGGAGCCAGAGCCACAGCTCATATGCGCCATTGCAAGGCACATTGCAACATTAGCAGCGTCAAGGTGCAACTGGTGACTTCACTGCCTAACCGGACCTGGGAACTCATTGCTGGATCTCCGGTGTCGGATATTCATTGTGGCTCTGTGTAGATGGCCAGTTTGAAGGAACCTCTGCGTGGATCTACTTGTTGGGTCTTCTTGGAGGACACTCTGGAACTGCTTCGACTCTGGGACGGCATTACTGGACTGATGGTGCTAAGCTATGGAAATGGTGCTCTTGCGTACCTGGTTAGCACTTCTGGTGCTGTGCTTTCGATGATTTATTTGCTCTATGGTTTTGGGGGGGGCTGGGCCCCCCTCCTTTCGTTACTTCTTTGATTCGGTGCCTCTAATGCTTTTATATCTTCGCATTCATTGTGCTGTCGTATGATTGTTGCCTTTCATTGTTTTTGTACGAAGCTGCAAATGTGGCAGGATTTTTCACTTTACAGCGGTCTTCGGAGTTATTCTTCGAGCTATTCATCAGGTTGGGCACAACCTTAGAGCCTTGGATAAACTTGGCATATGCAATTGACGGAAAGATGATGATGCCCGGTTGGATGATTTCTGAGATGCGTGAGTGCGGAGTTTCACACGTTTCACCCCATGTTAGGCGAGGTAGAGCTAAGTAAGATGACCTGGTTGGTGCTTTTGTGGTTGCGGTGGTTTGCTTGGTTTGGTTTTGGTTTGCTGGTTGTTTGTTTTGCTGTTTGCTTGGTTGTTGATTATTACGGTCATCTTACTTTTAATTAGTGATCTTCTGATCTCTATTGCAGTCTTACTGGACATATAGTGACCTGCATTCCATGTGCAATAGGCACTACCCAGGAAAAAAAAGAGAACCTTATCCGAAGCCAGATTGTATCCCAAGGGGTACATGACTCCAACGGCTTCGAGCTTCTGCGCTTGTTGAGAAGAGAGTTCGCGATCTTCACCAGGGGTGAAGCATTGCACTATCGTGAGATAGTGATGAGATACACTGTGTCCAAAAACACGGTGAGCTCACTGATGGAAAGTCTTCGCGAAGTGCAAATGCAGGTGGAGCATTACCGCGTGATGCTTGATGCCTCACTAGTGGCACCAACACTTCAGGACTTGCGGCTCTCCGAGGGCGACCAGTTCCTGGTGTACCTCCGAAACATCCCGGACCGTGTCAGAGAGCACATCCAGATGGTGGTCGGAGTTACCACTGTTGCCCAGTTGTGGGTAGCATCCCACGAGTACTACGTCAGATCGCGCGTAGCCGCGACTGATGACAAGCTTCGAGCAGTAGACCGAGACCGAGATCGCTGCGAGAATTGTGGGAAAACTGGACACGCCGAAGACCAGTGCTGGGTCAAGTACCCAGACAAGAAGCCATCGAAACCTTCGAAGCCTTCAGGAGACAAAACTGCCGATCCGAAAGCCAAAGCCAAGGAAGGAAAAGATGCCAAGGGCAAAGGCAAAGCAAAAGGAAAAGGAAAAGGCAAGGGCAAGCCTAAAGGCAAAGGAAAGGGTGGCAAGTTCCAAGGAGTTGAGGACGAGGAATGGCCGGAAGAAGAAGACTGGAATGAAGATGATTGGTGGTACTGGTATCTACGTGATGAATCCGCGGGTGGTGCTGGTGCAGAGGAAGAAGCTGAGAAAGAGCCTGAGCAGGAAGAGCAGGAAGTGACGATGATGATCCGAGATGCTGACGCTGATGCTGATGCGCTGCCGCAGGGAGAAGCTGTACTGAACGCGACTGAGGTAGGCCTTAGATCCTTGAACGGTGTAGCAAACCCCAAAGCCATGTGGTTGGTAGATTCAGGTGCGACCTGTCACATTGTGGCAAAGCGTTGGGTCAGACAGTACGAAGTTGTGTACAAGTATCCCGGACCTCCACCGATCCTGAAGGGTGCAGGCAATCATCCATTGCCAACGCAGTCTATGGTAGACCTTAGGTTCCATGTAGGAAAGACTGAAGTGACCATGAAGAAAGTAGTGGTAGCTGACATTGATGTGAACGTTTTGTCCTAAAGAGGTCTGTACTGTGGAAAGGTTCGATTTCCTTTGGAGGTCTGTGACAGGGCATGGTGGCTTGAGGTGATTCCAAAAGGTATGGGAGGACCCAAGGCCGGGAAAACTGGGAAGAAGGGTTCCAAGCCGGTACCTATGGAAGTCAACACTGTTGGTGTGTTTCGAGAGAGCATTGTGACCACTGACAGCGCAGACCCAGCATTGAAAGTTGCAAAACAGACTGAACTTCGAGCCGTTGACATTTCTTCCAGAACCCCTTCGAAAGCTGAGGAATTTGTTGCTAAGGCATCTAAGGATTCAGCTAAGGTTGATTCAGCTGTGACGACGTCTGGACCTCAGAAGCAGAAGCCTAGGAGTAGGAAGCGAGGTAGTGAAGTGAAAGTCATTCAGCTTGATTTGCAGTCCTTCTCGTATGTGTGTAGGATGATTTCCTTTGGAAGTAGGTACTGCTTTGAGAGACAGAGTTCAGAGTCATTGCATTCTCATGCTGTTTTTTACGAAGAGCCCAATCCCGAAGATGTGAACCACTTTGATTTTGATTCAGTGGATGTGGAAGGCAGTCACGGGTTTGGAGACCATGGACATGCAGGAACCACATGTGAATCCATGAATCTAGGAGTGGACATCTTTCATGATTGCATTCAAGATTGCACTGATTGCATTGCGGTTTCGAGTGAACGTGAGTCTTCGAAATCAGAGGTCTTTGAAAGTTGCAAGGTCTTTGAAAGGTCAGAGGTCTTTGAAGATTGCTTTGAACATACGTATGTTGATCCAGAATTCCAGTGTAGGATGTTCATGGGTTTTCCCCAAGAAGTCCAAATCGATGATTCCGAAGGTGAGGCAGAAGGAGAAGAAGAAATCTTTCCAGATGACATCGTTGGAGATGATCATGAAAATCATTCAGGCTATACCTCAAGCATTGCTAGGTCGGATGAAGCTAGGGATCATGTTGACCCAGTTGAAGTTCCTGCCCCTTTTGGGCCAGAAGAGTACGAAGGGCCAGAGGGCTCAGACCTTGAACTAGAAGTTCCCCAATTGATGGGAGATCTTCTCTGGGAACATGAATGCAGAGGCCATTGGCCATATGTAGGGTTGTGACAGTTGTGTTCAGGCCCGTGGTAGGACCCCAGCTCGCCGACGAAAGCAGGTTGAAGGGGATGGCACTTCTGCTGATCTTGCTGGAGATTTGATGTACATTGCAGGTAGACACTGGAAGATCCTTGTGTTGCTGATGATTCAAACTGGTGTTGCTGGTATGGTTGTTCTTGGTGGTGATCGTGAAAGGGACACCAAGTCAGTTGTATCAGTTTTGAATGAAATTGGTGTAGGAGGTTTGAACCTTGAAGTTGCAACGGACAATGAGCAGTATCTCGTCAACTTGATGGAGAGATCATTGCAAGCAAGCACATGTCGAAATTTTCATTGGAGAAACATCTCAGAGTGTAGACCCCAAGCCAAAGGTGTGGAGAGAATGATTTGCGTCATGAAGGAAGGTTTGTTTACCAATTTTTTGTGTTTGGGATCTAAGGTCAGGGCAAGGCTAGCTCTTGAATCACCATTGTTTGGTTGGCTAGCAGGTCATGTGTATCGCGCGCACAATGCCCCTGTCTCAAGCTGAAGGGAGGAACTCCCCTCGAGATGATGAGAGGCAAGAGAGGAGGACAACCCCCTAGGAGCTTTCCCTTTGGAATCCTTGGATATGCCAAACCTGTTCATGCTCGAGATTGGGCTGGTCATCGGTTGGTGTTGTGCCAAGGGCGTCGAGAGATCATCAAGGCCCACAGTTTTCGACCCCGGAATCAGGAACCATTCTATGATGTTGAGGCTTTGTTCCCACTCATGGCAGGGATTGTTCCTGAGCAGTCTGGACCTCTTGAAGATCAACCCAATGCATCACCCTTCCCAAAGGTTGAGGTTCCATCGAAGGATCCCATTCCACCACTTCGTGATGATGAGGACGGTTCAGGTGACATGGAAGTTGAGGACAACATCCCAGGAGAGGAAGGTCCACAACCCATGGCACTGGACAGGATTGGAAGACCAAGAGGTGAGGAGCCTGAGGAAGAAATGGAAGGTGATGATTGGTTGAACAAACTTCTTTATCAATCCCAGTGCACAGAGTGGAACAATTTTTGTTTGAGGGAAGTTGTCATAGACACCAATTCAGGTAACCCAGAAGATCGGACTACCTTTGAAGAAAAGTTTGGTGGTATGGACATTGTTGTTCATGTTCCAGATCATCCAGTGGATGAACTGACAGGCCTAGCCATGAGTCACAGCCAGGTAGCAGAAGGCATGCGCACTGAGGTCAAACAGCTTGAGAGGCTTCAGGCTGGTAAGTGTCTTCTAGGGCTGAAGGTCGTGAAATGGCAAAGGTCAACAAAGGCCGATGGGTGATAACCCAAAAGACAGTCGATCTAGCTAGATGTCGATTGGTCGTGTCAGATTTTGCTTCTGGTGGTGAGAGTGCCTTCAAGGCAGGGGTTTATGCCCCCACTAGTTCGCTAGACTCTTTGCGATGCATTTTGGCATGGTCAGCTGTTCTGGGTTATTCTTTGTTGACGGGTGACGTCAGCGTGGCTTTTATGTACGCTCCAGTGGAGGTTGGAGCAGTAGACCTAGTTCTACTACCGCCTAGCATCTTGTCACGTCAGGGGTATCGCATAGTACTGCTTCTTCAGAAAGCTTTGAACGGACTTTGAAGAGTTCCCCTGTTGTGGTTCCGCAAGAGCTTCAAAGGCAGTTGGAAGCGAAGGGAGGACAGGCCACGTTTGAACCAACTCTTTTCCGAGTCCCCAGCTTTACCATTCCGGGTGACTTCATCTTGTTGTTGGTTTATGTGGATGACTTTTTGCTCGCTTCTAAAGATCCCGCAGACAACGAGAAATTGTTGGAGAGTTTGCAAGAGATTTGGAAGATCAAGAAGACCGGAACTCTCAACAAAGGTTGTACTGGTGTTTTGGAATTTTTGGGGCGAACCATTTATCGAGGTGAATCTGGGTTAGGGTCCAACGCCATTCTTTTTGGTGTGTCGCGAAAGTATATGCAGGGCATTTTTGAGTCATGGTCTGAGAACTTGAAAGCGCCGCAAGAGTCCACGGCTCAGCCAAAGATGGAGGAAGTGTACTCATCCCATTTGAAGGCCAACGACGAAGGCGCGGAACTCAGCGATGCCGCTACGGCAAGGTACCGGACGGTTCTTGGACAGCTCGCATGGGCTGCGCTATCCCGAGCGGATTTGTCTTTTCCAATTTCCTTCTTACCGGCGCCAATCCAAGCCAACGCCGGCAGCTGAGGCGACCATGAGGGTCTTTCTTAGATGGTTGTTGGGACACTTTCATTTTGTTCAACGGATGCCTGCATCGAATCCGCCAATGGTAAGTGATGAGCGTACGATTCTTGGTTTCTGCGACGCGAGCTGGTCAGTTGACTCCGTCTCGGGGGGAATCATTTGTTGGCAAGGTTGTTGTTTGAAATTCTTCAGCCGAAAACAGGAGGTTCCCGCGTTGTCATCCGCGGAGGCGGAAGTCATTGCCATTACGGAAGCAGCGAAAGAGGAAGTTTCGCTAGGTATGTTGATTGAGACCATCCGCGGGGTTATTCCATTGGATGACTTGGGGATGCCAAAGCGCACCACAGAAACGATGAGTCTCCTTCTTTACACTGATGCGAAAGCTGCCATTTCCATAGGCAACATGAGTGGATTGTTGCGACGCGTTAGGCACCTTGAATCGCGCGCCCTTTATCTTCAACACCTCGCGCGTACGCGTCCCCAACTCCAACGTTGGAGTGGCGCAGAGAACCCATCCGACGGCCTTACCAAGTCATGCAAACAGATCATGATGTGGGTACATTGATGTGAAGCCACTGGTTTGGTCCCAAGTCTTTCTGAACAGGAGTCGCAATGGATCCGACAGGAACTTCGCAGGTACGATGAGGAGTTCACCCACTTGTTTGTCCAAGAAGGGGTAGCGTCAGCCTTAGCTGCCGCAAGCTCTAAGTAACGGACTACGTTTTCTGACAGTTGCATGGAATTTGATAGTGTGTGAGAGTGATTGGGTAGCTCAGTGGGAAACACTTTTAGCTACTGATTTGCTTTCATTTTTGCCGAAAGTCTTTTTCTTTGTCTTTTCTTTAGCGCTGAAATTAGGAATCAGTTTGGGCTCGGGAATCCAGTTTGCTTTTCTTTGAAACTGTTTTGGTTTCTTGCGTGTAGAGACGGACCGCGATCTCTAGGAGTGACTGTGACTGTGATCTGAACTGCTGGAGGGTACGGCCATACCACTCTATCTGCTTGGTGATCATGTTACGGCTTATCTTTTGGGGATTTTGGTTGAAGCTGCAAAGCCGTCTAGGAAGCTGTGATCTCTAGGTAGCTGATGACCCTAGGAGTTGCTAGGAAGAGATCTAGGATTTCATCTAGGAATTCATTTTTCATTCTCACCAAGTCATCTTTGAGTCAAGTTGAGCACTGTTGAGTTGAGAGTTGAGCCTTACTTTCTTTTTGCTTTTATCATATCAAGAATGCACCTGCGATTGCTGCCCAGCTTAGCTTTGTTGCGGCTTTCCACCGAACAGCTCGGTGTCAGATTCTTTCTGCAGCCCCGAAGTTGGGAGTGGTCGTTGTCAGAGATGCCAGAGGAAGTGCATGCAAGTGTTCCAGCTGAGACGCCAGAGGGTGCTGTTGATGCCCCAGCTCCAGAGACACCAGTTCCAGTTGAAACTGGAGCGGAAGGAACAGAGGAAGCGCCGCCTGGAACAAGTGCCGATGGGAATGCTGTGAATACTGGAGAGGCGCCCGGTTCCATGAGAGTGCCAGAGCCAGGCCAAGCTGCAAGTGCTGCTGAAGCTCTGTCTAGGTTGGCTCAGATGGATCCAATCCACGAAGCTTTGGTTAGGTTGGCTTCGACAGTTGCTAACAACACCCAACAAATGGCAGAGCGTTGCAAGACCGGTGAAAAGCAAGCTGAGACGCTCTTGATGGTTGCCCAAAGCCTTCAGTCGATGGGCGGTGGGACCGTCTATTGGTCCGAGAAGGCGGCTCAGTCGCTTGGCTCGCTGGGTAAGCAACTCAGCGATCTGAATTGGCAACTCAGTGCAGGGCCTTAAGCCTTCGTACCTTCGTCCCCCCCCTCCCCACGCCAGCCGTGACCTTGACCCTAAGGCTTAAGGTGCAGGACCTTAAGCTGATCTTGACCTTGAGGCTTAAGGTCCTGACCTGAAACCTTAAGGTCCCCGAAGGTCTCCGAACCACCCTCTGGCAAATGGGCCCATTGACACCACACTATGGAAACAACATCGGGCCTTTTTTTCAACCAGCTTCTGGAGGGTCGGTAGGAATGCATTCTACCAAATAGAGAACCATCAACGATTCTATGGAATGATAAGTGGGGTGCGGTTAAAGCTGCCGCCCTTAATAAGATTTTGCAATTTCTCTTGACGAGAAGTGTACAAGTATTTTCATCGTTCACGATTGCGTACCTACTTTTGCTCTAAGCGATAGCATCTTCGGCAAACTGATGCTTGAGAGTTGCGCTTTGGATCAGAATGATCTTCGGTGGCTTTTAGTGCTTGGCTGCAACTTTTGCAATTTAGTTGGCTACGACGGTCTGCGCATATGAGGTCGTTGTTGTGCTTTACTCGCTTTTTACTGGCTCTATCATTCCACGATTTCACGCTGGTGACATCTCGAGTTTAGCTCTCTTTTACGTTTGCCGACGCTGTACAGTTTTCAGTCTCACTGTAGGCCAGTTAATGTATTCTCAATGATTGGGATCTTGGAGCTCTTTTGTAGTTGTTACATGTGACCGCTGCCGCCAGTGCAAAAGCGGCGCTCTCGCAGAAAAAAAAGGGTGCGGTTAAAGCTGCCAAGTTTGCAATGGAGTTGCTCAAATCTGCCAAAGGAATCCTTTCATTCTGCACGCGAGCTGGAAGCCATCGACGTAAAAAATGCAGAACTCCGTGATGCCGGGGCAGTCATAAAGCCACCCTTCGTAGAGGTACCCTTTGTAGAAGGACTTTCGTGGAAGAGGGAATGGGAGACGGGGGCTTGAGAGAGGAATGAAGAAGAATTTGCGTGAGGGAGCTTGAAGGGTTGACAGAAAAAAATGGACTGGAAACAAAAGGTCGGAACTGCCGTCGTGTGCATGCTCTGGCCTAGAACGGCTGGAGCTGCAACGACTTGGCTCTCTGTGTGGGATGTGAGGGTGTGAAAATGGATGTGAAGATGTAGATCTCTAGATGGGCCTGAAAACTGCTGATGTGAAGGGGTGAAAATCTAGATCTGCAGATGTGATGATGTGAAGACGTTGATGTGTTGGTGTGATGATGTGAAGATGTTGATGCACAGATGTGATGATGTGAAGATGTTGATGTGTTGATTTGATGATGTGAAGATGTTCATGTGCAGATGTGATGATGTGAAGATGTTAATGTGCAGATGTGATGATGTGAAGATCTTGATGTGCAGATGTTTATATACGGCGGTTTCTTACGAAGAACCCTTCGCAGGCGGTCTCGGGAAAAAGACGTGACATGAAAGTGCGCTGATTTTAAACATGGTTTTTGTGCAAAAAAATATTTGTGAGGTATTTATTACTGATAGATATGCTTTCAAACTTTCGAAACAGGTGCTGTATAGTAAATGTCAGTTTAAATCAATCAATAAATGAATACAATACAAATATACATATTTAAAAAAAAATATATATTTTATTTACTTTTTTTTTGAATAATTTTATTTTTTTGATATATCTATATATTTATTTGTTTTTATATTCATATACATATATATTTAAATATTTTTATTTTTGTATATTTATACATTTGTATATTTATATATTTGAAAATATTGATTTATTTTTACATTTTTATATTTATCTATTTTTATTTTGGTATATTTATATTTT
>VSDK01026904.1:44338-66395 GCA_009767595.1 Symbiodinium kawagutii
TATGCTTGTCCCCCTTTGTCTCCCCTTTGTTTCCCTTGTGGCTCTGGTTGCCGCTGCTCTGCCGCTGCTCATGCTTGTTTTGCCTTTGTTTTGCCTTTCTTTCCCCTTTGTGTTCCCTTTGTCTCCCCTTTTTCTTTCCTTTGTTTCCCTTGTGGCTCTGGATCGGCGCTTTGTTTGCTGCTGCTCTGTTGCTGCTCATGCTTGTCTCCCTTTGTCTCCCTTTGTCTCCCTTATTGAACTGTTGGCCATGTACAAAGATTTCCTTTTTGTGCTGAGTTGTTCAATTGCTGGACTCAAAAAAATCTTTTCAGATTACAGGGGGGCAGGACGGATAAAAATACACAACCTAAGATCTATGAAAATATTATTGTAAACAAACCATGCAATTCAAAACACAGGTTTATGGTACACACCCTGGAAATCCTTGTGCCCAATGCGCCCGCTATCTGGGGTCTAGGCTGGTGTAATTACTTTTTTATTCTTGTAATTCGTTCATTCATTCATTCATTCATTCATTCCTTCATTCATTCCTTCATTCATTCACTCATTCATTCATTCATTCATTCCTTCCTTCCTTCCTTCCTTCATTCATTCATTCATTCATTCATTCATTCATTCATTCATTCATTCATTCATAAATATATAAACAGATAAATATATATATATATATATATACACATACATGCACCGTAAGAAAACAAATGGGTGTTAAGATTCCCCTTCAGGCAATCCGTCCTGAAGTTCAAAGCAAGGGTCCTCAATGGAGTGAGTCCGAGCCCCCTGCGCCCATTCTGATGGACGATGATGCTGAGAGTTTGGTAGAGGCTCCAGTTGACACGAAAGTGTGGGTAGCGCATGCGGAACTCCAGGAATCAATGGAAACGATGCCGGAAGTGCCGGAAGACAAAGAAACCGACATGAAAGATATACCAACAGGACTGTCACCGAGCTCATTGGCAACTCTTTCGCCCGGAAAGAAAAGGAAAACCAAAAGAATTACAGAGATCTCACGGGAAAAGATTTCTGATGTGAATGAATTCATTTTGGATACACAGACCAGCGAGTACTACTCTTGGGGAGAATCCACGTGGGACCTAGTTATGTTCATTGGCACGGGAGCTTTGGGTCCCATGGGATCCTTTCAGACCCTTCTGTTGGCAGTGGTGAATGTGCTGATGCAAGTGGTCTTTGTGGCGATTGCGTATTACAACTTCACGTCGCCAGACATTGACGAGAATTCGGTGATAGATGCTCAGCGATGGCGAAGAGCCTCAGGTGTGAAGGAATTTCCTGGCACGTTTCAGTACCCAAAAATCTTTTATTTTGTGATCTTGCAATCTTCAAAACCGATTCTTGTTTACCTGGGACCTTTCATGTAGATCCCTCAGGTCATCTTAAGTTGAAGGTGGGAACTCTACCAAAACAATATCAACGTGGCAACAAATCTTTCACGTGCAGCCTCGCGTGTATGCCAAAATGTCCATGCATTGCACTTGTTCGAAATATTTCGGGCTCCTGCAACACCATCAGAGTGGCATCAGAACACATCAAAACACGTGTAGTTTGGTTGATTTAGTATGGCAACAGCCAACGACATTGGATTCTTTGTAGCCGCTTTTATTTGACTGAACAAGCAGCTTTGAAACTGAACGGTTCTGCGATTCAGAACATCATTCTATGTTATCCCCGCAGGCCACCTCGAAAGAATGCACCATGTCAGCATGGACTTTTCATGAGACCAAAGGTTCTCCAATCACAAGAAACCATTATATAAATATATATACATATATATGTATATATATATATATAAACAAGTAAGTGGAGTGACTATGGGTTTGCTGGCCTTCAGACAATTTTCATCATGTTCTGAGAATCTGCTTTTGCAGATGGTCGATCTTCGCAGCGCATGGTATTCTGTTTGCCCTAGGGAATCGGCACTGAGCCCTGAACATCATTTTTGCCACAGCGTGAGCAGGAGAGGGGCACATTCAGAAAATTGGCACGAGCAGTACGGTCATTCTACATTGCACGATATATGTGAACACCCGACAGACAACGTTCAAAACCATTGAAGGTGTGTCTTCACTCGGTGGATTTGGAGGTTGTTTTGTTCTTGAGATCGGAAATCCTAGGCTTGGATTTTGTGCAAAGATGGTAAGGTCTCAGAACGTTCCTTGATGCAGACATGCCAATGTACCGATCTTGGAGACCTCATGTAATTCAGCGATCTGGGAGAAATCTGACATGCAAAAATGGGGAGTTTATTAGGGGATTTATTAGGGGAATGCTTATGAGTTTATTAGGGGATACCGGGGATACCTCCTCTGGATATCGTGTATGCTTTCTGCAAAGAGCTTACATGTTCTGTGTGCAGAGCCTTGGCACATGTAATCTTCAGGGTTCAGTGTACAAGTTGTGCCTTAACGCCCGGTATTTTCAGGTAAAACATGAAGATGTCATGGCTAAGTCGTATTTTCAATTCAGCTGTTTCTTACTAAAAGGGTCATCGCAACATATCTAAAGATTCGACCAACCTCACAGGCCACTCCTTGTGGAGCTACAGTGAAGTCTCTCGAGAGTCCTTAGCGGAACGTGTCTGCAAGTTGGACAAGTCTCTGGAACAATCTGGGATCCAGGCGCCACCAGGGATGCTGAGAGTAGTGAAGCAGTCAAGCCATGCAAAGATCAAGGCGCATGTGATTCCTGGATTTGATTTGACCATAATTTTACAGTACAACACATAGAACAGACGATGTCGAAGACATTGCATCTAATCAATGTGAGGAAACTTCCATGCACATGCGCAACATAGCACACTAGAACCAATACCCTCTTGAAGATGATTTATCTATGTCTATGTATGTCTTTTCTCTCGCTCTGTCTCTCTCTCTCTCTCCATAGATTCCAGTGCCAATCCGTAAAGGTTGGATCTGCCAAAAGTGCTGGTAGATCTGGTAGCCCAAGGAGACGTTTTTTCTTTGTAAGATGTGATCAGACATCCTAGGTCCGTGTTGCAAACAGCGCACTGCTCTATGGTATCTGACAGGATTCCTGAGTCAGCAGCAAACGATGGCAGGTGGAATTAGATAAGCGGAGAAATAGTGGGTATGTGTTTCTCAAAATAATGGCAATTTCTGGGTTTGCAAGGGGTTTTTTGCACGATGATGTCCCCCACTATGCCAGAATCTATGCCAGTAGATGCTGTGGCGGGAATTACGCGAAGTAAAATATTTTAAAGATCAGGTTAAACCCTTCTGAAATGGAAATTCTCAGCTCAACTTTTTGGTTTGCGACTTCGTGTGTTCAGGTGGCGCTCTATGAGAACATCGAGAAGTACTTGAAATCTGGGAAACCTGGTTTGGAAGGATACTTCACAGGTCAAGCGCTCTGCATTGTGGCACTGGTCTGCTGGTACTTGATGGTGGCCAAGGAGTTGAGTCATGCCTTAGCATTGCTGCGAGGAATCTTGGCCATGCCAACAGGTCCCACCCGCATCGATACACGAGAGAACCCTTTCACCAAAGTTCTGCACTACCGCCTGCGAGCCGTGGCTCTGCGGCGCAAGGTCTTTAGTGCGGTGCTGTTTGGTTACCGCTTGGTGGCTGCTTTCGTTCTGGTCTTCGTGGGCACTTTCTTCCTGGTTTACACAGTAAGTGTGACCGAGTTGATCTTAAATGCCGTGGCGCTTGGCATCATTTTGGACATTGATGACTTGCTCTTTGATGCCTTGGCGACGACGCCGGGTCGACATTTGGTTCATCAGCTAGATGCTTTACCCATGCCATCGATGCCGCGAATCAGAGGTGCCGATGCCAAGTCCGTGTTTATGTCCATCGGGATTCCTCTTCTCACCATCGTGGTCTATTTCACCATGCTCGAACCTTTCGTGGGAACTCTGCAAAGCGTAAGCTCTGCCATGTGCGGAGGAAACTTGGGATTTATTTGGCAAGTTGACAAGCGAAGGGTCGTGCTCATGGCTCCCACCACTGGCGATGGATGGGAAGAGCAGGATGAGACGAAGATCTATGCGGTGGAAGAGGGTGAACGCATTGGATATGGCCTTGACCAAAATGATGCCAAGTATGGTTTGTGGCAAAATGATGTTGACCTTTTGGGAGATCTTACTTCGCTGTCTCTAGCCGAAAGCATTGATCTTTTCAATTCTGACTGTGGAGATTCGGGTGATGGTGGCCCCATGCTGCACTACCTGAGGTCCTTCCTTCAGAACGATAGCCTTCAGGGATGCGCTGACGCAGCATCGTACTGCAGCTCCATCACCAGCTTGCCAGATTATGGAGTGGATGATGGAAAAGGATGGGCCACCCGAATGCTTTGCTCGCAAACATGTGGTTGCAACAGCCCTGGAGGTGAGAATCTCAACGTTCAGGGCTGTCCATACGGTTCAGGCAGAGCATGCCAAGGGTCTCAAAACTTCCTTGACTTCAAGGAGGACAGTTTCTGTATCGAGCAAAATGCTTCCAGTCTTCGGCACTTTGATCCTTGGGTGAAGTGGATCGAGGCGCTGACGCTCTATGGAAGCCAGGACTCTGTGAATTTGAAAGGAAAGGAGGAGGCTCTGTTGATCGCTCAAGCGATGTGGGATCATGGCTGTGGCTTTGCAGCGAACTTGAGTGCAGAGAACATCTCATGGGGAAGCTGCTTCAGTTGGAATGCAGCTTTTGAGTGGGAGTTCAAAACAGTGGAGGTGTTTTGCCCCCTGAGCTGTGGATGCTCCCGTCAGAACAGTGCGGATTCTGCTTGCCCTGAACCCTTTGGCTATACATGTGACCAGCTGGACGAAGAGGGTTGCATCACTTGGAACGGTCAACACTTTTGCCCCGGCTTCAGTCCAGCAGTTACAGGTATTTTGACGATGACCGTCATAGCCAATGACCCTACTGCGGCGGCGCAATTCTTTGCGCCGGTTCAAAGCTCAATCACCAGTAGCTTAGCGCACTTTTCCGGGAGTGACACTTCTGCCATTCACCTGAACTTACAGCCACGAGGAACCCTCATGATTGGAGCTTTCAACATTTTTCTGATCAATGATACATGGGACCTTCAGACCTTGTCCTCCAACTTGTTTTCTACATCGGTCTCTGACTTCGCGGACAGTGTGTTTCAAAGCCTGGCAAATCAAGGAATGCAGATGGGCCCTGGTTTGGTCATAGAATTTGTATCCCTCAACCAAGGCTCACTGAACCTTCCGGACTGAAGCTGGTCAAAACGGCCGGCCCCTGCCATGGCCCAACGTTGGCGGCAGGTCGTTTCACCCGAAAAGCATAGCCTTGAGGTGACTTAAAGTCATTGGAGAGGATGCTGATACCTCAGCGCTCAAAACCAATGCCTCGAAGTGGATGTGTTTTTCATCATGTCGTACGTCTGATTCATGACAAGTGAACAATGAACACGAAGGACACAAAGATCTTCCTCTGCTGTGTTGCGTGGAGAAGGGAATCTATTTAGTGCTGCGGCTTTGTGCCCTCATCCTGCGTAAGGAAAGCTTCAGCAACACATCAATACATCTCAGATCTCTGTGTTAGGTAATGCAACCGTCTCAGCTACTGTCGATCCAACCGGCTGTGCACCGCCAGATTTGCGACTGGCTGCCGCATAGGGGCATCGGCTACTTGCTTTGTGGCACACCTCCAGAGGTGCCAAGCTGACACATTGGTTTCGATGGTCGATCGCCGAGTTTTTCTTCATGTTGTGCTTTGGGAGGAAATCTTGACCCTTGTGCCGAAGTGGCGTGTGTGGAGCACACTCATTTTCAACAGTCGCTAATTGTCATGGTTTACCAGTCAGAAGGTTTACAATATAACTGGTAGAGTGATTTCCTGGTTTTAATTCCGTTGATCTACCAGTGTCTCCCTTCCTTTGTCTCCTTTGCTTTGATGCCTACTTTGTCCCTTATCCCTGTGGTGATATCCACAAAACTTCTGTTGGTCGGCTAATGCTCCATCTTCGGTTCCATTGTGTCTTGTTGGTTTCTGGGCTCAATTGTTCATTGCCAGGGTTGGTGCTGGTCTTTGGTTCTTTGCACATCTCTCTTCTTGTGTTTCCCCGGTGTGACCTTTCGTCGACATCTTTCTCTATGGCCCTGAAGTCTTTTGCCTCTGCTGTATGTTTGTTCTCAGCTCTGTCGCTGTCTTTCATTTGCCTCTCAGGTTTCATTGCCGGATCAGGATTTTCAGGATTTGCTTGCGTTGTGGGAGCGTTGCCTAGACCACCAGTTGTTTGGATGAGTTTGTTTTCACATGTTGCAGGCTAGATCGGGTTCTGTCAGGCTTTTGACATGTGCTTTCATTTGCCTCCACGCGTTTCTCTGCGTCATTGGTGTCCAGATTTTTTTGGTGGCCTTCAATGATGATTTCAAAACTCCTTGGTCTTCATTGGTCTTCTACTTTCTACAACATGTTACCTCTCCATTGTTTGAAGAATATTGATCCCGCTAGAGTTCGCACTTGCAAGCACACATAGCGGCCAGAAAATCATCTTCCACGTCACTGATGTGCCTGAAGACTACCTCCGGGCCAATGGTGGACAGGCGGGAAGTGCAGGACTTGAATGGGGCTGTCAGCTTTGCTCTTGAGTGTTTTGAATACTTTCGAAAGAATGAAAACCAGGAGCATGGAAGCATAGGGTCAATCCATGTTCTACCAGACTCTGGGGGCATGTTTTGCGTCCCCGAAAACCCCGCGCTTCGCACATTTTTCTTCACCGATTTTTTCCTGATTTCGTCGAAGCGCGACACGCGGGTGTGGGGTGACTGGGTGGGGCAAAGGCACGTGCTTCCGATAGCGGGGCATCGAACGCCTGCACATTCTGCACATGCGACATTTGCATAAAGCATGGAGTCTCTAGTGGGAAGTCTGTTAGCATGTCGACTCCGGGTAGCAAAGAAGGTGGTAGGAACGAAGCATGAAAGGCTCCCCACTCACAATAGAACCTGAAAAAAGAGAGGAAACATATGGAAACATCAACTTTCAAAACATCAAAACCAGACGTCCACAATTCTCAGCTGTGAAGTCATGCGAAATGAGCTCGGCACTACTGTGTTGCGAGCAGTTTCTTGGAAGTCATTTCTATCAGCACGGTTTTCAGCCGCCGGATGCTGTCCTGTCTGACAGATTCCAATGGACGCAGATGTGGAGTTTGAGTTCGGGGGCAGATACAGGTGGGATCCGCAAACATCTTCGATGATACATTTATAGATATATGCACATAGATCAACCACTACTATTCTCAAAACACAAACTCATCCTCAACCATTTCTAAGCGGCATGACTATTGTTAATACAATACCATCAATCATAAGCCACCATGATATCCAACCGCTACCATTACCAACCACTATCAACCATATGAGAATGTAACAATTACTAATCACTAGCTTAACTACTATAGTACTAACCACCATTCACCAACCACTAGAACTATTACAATTACTAACCACTATTAACCACTATGGACCACTACGAACCACTATTAACCATGCCAACCCTCCATCATCAACCTATCCTAGTCGATACGACGAGGCATGCAGCCGAGTGGGGAGTATCGAGACTTCACCACCAGCAATATGTAAACACGCTGGTGTTAGTTTGCAGATCTTTTTTGGTGAGGAAACACTCATACCTAGGAATTATTTTGATTATAGAACCTAGGAACTATTTGATTGGCATGTTTGGGATGTTCTTTTATTTCGAAATGCTTGCAGGATTGCTCTCTAGTTTGCACTGCAATAGGCATCAGTCACTTGCGCGGATTCGGGTTTGTGTCAAACTCCTTACTGTATAGTCATCGAATTTGTGTGATTTGAGAGGACACCGAGGATACGGATTTCGGGGCTTCGAAAATTTGATGCTCAACTTGGATGTCGCGCTTTGATACTCAACTTGCAGCACTGCCAGGGGCAGGAAGCGAGCTACGAACTTGCTCTTCCCAGTGATCAGGACCGAACCTGGGGACCGAAGCGGGGAACCTGGGGACCGGCTGACCCAGGGGACCGACGCTTTGGGACGTCCAGGAACTTCCATGAACTGGGCTTGCAGCCTGAGGCAGGGCCTGGTGAAGCCATGGGAATCAGAAGCAACAGATCTTCCCAGGTCTTCCCAGATCGATGTCAGAAGTCTTTCTGCAAATGGGAGAATTTGAGAAGTACTCAGAAGTACCTACATTTGGTTATTGTAACTGGATGGATCCTGTAGGACCTTTTTGTTGGAGTAATGTGGCCTCGTGTTTGTGTGTGCCGTGACTAACGTGGTGCATCCGTGGGGGTCGCTTTGATATCCATCTTGACAGGTTCCGTTGGTTGAAAGTCTAGGCAAGACCACCGTGCCATAGTCAGGTTCTGCTAGCCCCGGCATCGATACATGGGCAAATGCATGGGAAACAGTCAGCTGTGAACTTCCACACCTGTGAAAGGTGGTGGAAGGAGCCGCAAGATCCCTGGGCCATTGCCTTGGACGCTGCAATTCTTTGTCTTCTATGAACATGATGTTCCGTATATTTTCCTGTTGCAAATGCTAAAATGATGGTCAAATGATGCTTAGATGATGGTCTCAATATTTTTTCCTGAAACACATCTACGACCGCGGTATCAAGATGAGAAGTCAAGTCATTGTGGGTGACGACAGGTTTGCTGTGGATTCAAGTCTTGATTTGTTGAGCATTTTTTGACAGCTTTTTCGTTGAAGTTCTTCGTGGTCTTCCTTCAATCAGCTGATATCGCTGGCCCTCAGTTCTTTTTAGCTTACGGGAGTTTGCTGCGGCAGCACTCCATCATGGCGTCCATGGAGGTAATGGAACCCATTGCTTCTCAGGGGGGTGCGGAAAGCACGGCCATTCCTGCACCGAAAATTTCGCAAAAAGATATGAGGCAAGAAGGATTGATGCAACTCTCAGATGCAGAGGGATTTGCCCAACTGCTTTTTCACTTGGGTTTCTTGTTGATGTGTGGAATGCTTGTGATCTGGGCCTATGATCATGGCCGCTGGGGCATCTTGCTGGCCGCAGAGATTCCCTTTGGGATCGCGGAGTCCTTCCTCTTCAATGGATTTCATGAAATGGTACACAACACTGCCTTCGAGACCCGCATTTTCAACACCCTCTTTGCCCATGTGTTGGGCTTTGAGAATTTCCGTGGAGCCAAATGGTTCTGGTGTTTTCACTGGACACATCACCGATTTACCAACGATGCCTCGAAAGATCCCGAGCTCAGTGGTGAAAGCGTGGATCTGGATGACCCGACCAAGTCCCTGAGAGGATATTTGCAATTCATCAGTGGCTACCCCTTTGGATTCGAGCGCGTGGTACGCATGGCCCGGACGCTTTGTTACAATGAAGTGGATCCGTGGGTTGTGGATAAGCCAGAAGCCACTCAAAAGGTGGTACGAATGGAGGCAGCTGCTTATCTATGTGGCTACCTATGCATACTCCTGGCTTGCTTGATCCGCCCATTTTCGATTGGTGTGAAGGTTTTTTTGCTGTGGATCCTTCCACACTGCATAGGAGCAGGACATTTGCGGCTCTACCAGTTTGCAGAGCATAGAGCCTGCAAAATGGGCCCTTACACCGATACTCAGCATGACAAACATTTTGCTTTGATCCCAAAAAGATTGTGTTTTGTGATTCTGGAGACTCAACACATTGTGACATGTTTCTTTTTTCTTTGTCCCAAAGCAAGGGTACTAAGGACACCAATGCCTGGATCTGTGCAAGGACTACTTCGACCTGGTGGCTATACAAGAAGTTGGCTTGGTATATGCCATACCATGTGGAGCACCATGCCTGGCCCAATGTGCCTTTCCACAAACTGCAAGCTGCTCATGAGCTTGTGAAGGACCAGGGGTTGTTTCTATAGCCTTGGTAGACCTGTTGGGGTCTGTGATTCAGGTCACCGCCAAAATTCCGTTACCACTTAGAAGGGGAACTTTCTGCTCTCTCATGTCAGACTTTAACAGAGACTTCCAGGTGTTGACCAGGTCATTGCAGCTACCTCTTTTTTTGCATTTTAATTCCCCAAGAGGAAGTAGCATGCTTTGTCCTATCGGAAGCGCGCCATTGGCGCTTGCCGTTTGCAGGATGCCTACAAAAAACAAGGTTTCCGGAAGATTCCAACAGGCTGCAGCCCTTCTGGGGAGGGTGGATACTTGAACCTCCACTGGGTGAGCTTCAAACAAATGCTTGAAAACATCTCTTCAAAAGCTGCGAAGGCTTAGGCAGGGACGGCTTGGCGACGGCTACTGGTTCTGAGAAGTTCCAACGAGCCTTGTTCCCGAGGGAACCTGCAAAGGTCATTTTCCTGATGGAAGTTGCTCAGAATCAAAGAATTGGCCCATGATTACCTCACCCAGCCTTCCGAAATGTGGAAATCTGTCAATTCGAATCTATCAGCAGGAGTATCAGTGCTGGGAAACACGCTTGATGGAGTCATGCAGTGGAATCAACCCAAAGGGAAGCGTTCTATCCATCGCTCTTTTGTGACATTTGTAGTGGTCTTGGCATTCCCATTGACATTTTGCGGGTGTGTTTTCGCAAACTTCAAACTTCCCTATTTCCACAGAAACTTATCCGCTGCATGTCCTTGCACACTCTCGAACGTTCCGATTGTGCTTGCAGCGCTTGTCCAAAAACCACCCGGGGGGGGCAGAGGCAGAGGCTGAGGGAGTCGATGGCATGGCACGGCATGGCACAGCGCACAGCATGGCGCACCAAGGTATGGACCCCCGAGAGAATCCTGAAGCCGCTCATCTGATCACACCTGCACCAGCCAGCACCTTGGAGGAGGATGCTGGCGGGGCAACATGCTGCCGGCTGTTTGGGGGAGACCCATGGACAAAACGTGTAGTTGTGAGATGTTGTGAGTGCGGATGAAGTGTGTTCAAGTCAGTGAGCTCGACGGAGCCAAAACATGGAGTTCTTATCTCCAAGAAAGTGGTGCTGTTTGATCAAGAGTGAATGTTTGACAGAGTTGTAGACTTCTTTGTCCCATGTTGATATTTGCATGTACAGTTGTCAACCGCCCAAGAAGCTTCCTGATTTGCGATTCCTTTGTGAATTTTGCTTGGTGCATTTTGCATTTTTTGTTTCAGTTGCATCTTTGTGGATCGGAGGTTCAACAAGAAGCGATTCCTCGCATCTTGGAAGGTGACAATGTGGCACCACCCTCAGCACCATCTTCTCTTGGGCTTCACCATGGATCAGTGATGGTGTGTGGCTGAGGTCATTGCAGCCGAGACCGGTTCAGGGAAGAGTTTAGCGTTGCTTGGTGAGAAACGTCCTGGTGGCACATTGTTGAAGCTCGTGCTGCTGTCCCTGTTGGGTTGGCCCCTTCGTCTGCTTTGAACCATTGAGAATCAAATTTCTTCGACGAGCACTTCGAGCAGTCTGTGAATGTTTGATTGATGTTGATTGATGTTGATTGATGTTGATTTCATTGTGCTTTTGAAAATTTCAAGGTGTGTCAACTTGGAGCCTGTGAGGTATATGCTTCCACTGGTGCAATTGGTCCGGAAGCTCGCGCAGGCCGGTGAGGACACCTCCATGGGCTCCAGGCCTAACCCGACCTGGGCCCAGGCCCGGAACATGGATTACGGTCTGGCCTACCGAGCTGCCTCTCCCTTGGCGCTGGCCTGGCACCTCAACGGTGATGTCATGAACCGCACCAACTTGTCCGGTTGTCCATGCACCTCCAAAACTTGCAGAGAAACTTTCGACGGAATGGAAAGCCAGAAATTTGCAGCGCCATGTTGCAGGGCTTGCGACCAGGATTTGTGCCGTAGCCTTGGCTCAAGAGGCGAAATCAGCCTAAACAAGAAAGCCCCCTTGTGACTGATCCTGCAGGATACTCAGGGTGGACACATTGAAAGTGTGAGATGTTTGACGACTGGGCTTGTGGGAAGAAGATTTCCAGGTCATGGGTTGCTGATCCTGCTGCCACCAAAGGTTCCTTACAGAATATCATACATCCAATGGGTTCTTTTTGGGATTATTCGATTCTTGGATCACCCTCCATGTTCCGGAATCAAATTGTAGATTTGCGGATGACCATGAACTAGTGTTTTTCAGGCACCGCGATAGAGCTGCAGAACTCCGTAGATATTCAAACTTGCATTTTTTTCAGTCCCGGAAAGATGCAGTAGTGATAAGCTTGAGGAGGGGTTCAAACATCGTGTGCCATTGTATTGATCTTTTTTTTTCCCAGACGTTGGTTTGTCATGGTTTGTCGGTAGCCCTGCATTTGCAGAGTTTTGTTTTGAGTGTCAGAAAAGCGATGAAAGATTCCGAGGTTGAAACAGCAACATGGCTCCATTCTCAGTCTTGGCTTGCAGCCACAGCATGCAAACAGTCCAAGAAATGGATTTGAGATGTTGCGCAGCACACGTTTGCAGGAAGTTTCCTGTGTTTTTTCTTTCACGAGGTTAAGATTAACACTTTCAGAAACACAATTGAAAACAGGAACAAACAATTTAAAATACCAGAGTCCGAAAGACTTAGAGCCATTCCAGGGTATACAAAGTTGTTTGTGTCCTTATAATTCCTTTGAAGCCAGGGTATATGAGCATTCATGTCCTTAACTCCCTGGAAACAACTTTGTACACCCTTGCTAATGCCGCGCCGCTGAGTCTTTAGGATTCTGGTATTTTAGATTGTTTGTTCCTGTATTTTACTTTTGCTTCTGAAAGTTTCTTAGTTCAGAAGTTAGAAGGTTCGAAACGGAAGGTCCGAAACGGTTGAGGTTCTAAACGGTTGAGGTTCGATCCTGTTGAGGATGGATCTGTTGACGAGTCAAGCGCTTCATCGCCAGGTCTGGAGACTGAAAATGACTTCGGGCTCAGAGGCACCAGGGAAGCGATGGGATCATGTGGGATTCCTTAGAGGCAGATCCACAGACACCATCTGTGGAGGATTCGGGAGCCAGGTCGGTCATCATGCTGGGGGATCTGCGGGGAATCTTCCGGAAGATCTGGGGGGTTATAATCTTTGAAGCTCTGGCTGTGCCTTTCTGAAGCTGGGCTGATGGCGTTGCTGCAGATCAAAGATGTTGAATTCGAAGAAGCTCTTGACTTCGATGCGGTTCTGGCAGCAGCTCGTTACATTCTCAGCAGACTGTGACCTGTGTCATCCTGTGCCAATGTTCTGAGTCTGTTTCGGGACCTGCGTGGCTTGCATTGCTTTTGTGCTTAGTTGGACCGGTACTTTAAGGTAGACATGGGACATGCGTTTGTTCCCAATGGCCAAGGCTCTTGGAAGCACTCATTCGCGGTGATGACGTACAGCGACGAGGCACCAACTTGACACCACCTCTGTAAACAGGGGCAACTTCTGAAAACTTCTTCTTCATCAAATTATCCCAATTTTCCTCTACCTCGAATTTGGCATGGATCTGTTGAAGTTTCGCGTATTTTTTCTTTTATTAACTTCGATCATCTTCTGTCTTTCTCATCTCTAGCTGGTGTTCAGAGTACCCTTGGCAGGATGAGGACTGTTGTACCTTGACCCAGCAGAGCTTCAAGGATTTCTTGGCCCAAGGTGAAGGCGGAAAGGTGCGAGCCCTAGGGTAAGCAGGGCTCAACCGAGTTCAAAGGCATTAGTTGTCCCGTTTAAGCTTTGCTGGCAATCTTTGCTCGCTTGCTTGCTTGTTTGGTTGCTTGCTTGCTTGCTTGTTTGCTTGCTTGCTTGTTTGTTTGTTTGTTTGTTTGTTCTTTGATCCAAGAGTTTTTTCACTAGAAAAAGAACCCTATGCTCTTATTGTCGATACAGGATGGGGACTGTCTAAGTACCTGAGGTCCTACACATCAGCCTGGACAATGAAACAGGTCCGAACCTGGTCGCAGCACACGGATTTGTTTCAAATTGACAGTGCCAGGAAAGTCGTGTTATGGGGGCTGCTAGTGATGTAACTTTAAGAACAGCTCAGTTCAGAGCAGGACCGATGTAGTTTAGCAAAACTCACATGGGTACGTGCCAAAATAGGGTAAATCAACAAGCTACCAAAACATGATCATGTTGCTGGGAAACCATTGGTATTTGGGGCTATGGCTTGGCAGCCACGTGCTGGTTGAAGGAGGAGCCATGTGGTGTGAGCCAGGCCTTGTGATAAGTCGATCGAACTCCGAGATCTCCAGCGGCTGGGAACGAGTGGAAATTGAAGATGCACAGGAGGGCAACGAGGTGACCGAAGGCACGGCAGCGCGCAGCGCAGGGCTGTCTCTGGGCGCAGGCGACGTTTTTTGAATCACAGGGAAGTTGAAACCAGCAGTTTTTTGTAGATCAGCCAGCTATAAAAGGTGGATTTGGACAAGAATTGGCATTTGCAATTGTTCTGTTGTCATCACCTGCAGCTTTCATAATGTGCACATGCGATGCGAGAAGCATGGACGACTTTTTTTGTTGCCGTGAGCCTGGACTCATTACTGAAGGGTTCTCTAGCGGGATGGATCTGGTGGAGGGGAAAGCACAAGATGCAAACAGACTCGAGACTCATGAAAGATTTTGCGAGGCCAGCCAAATCTTCCGGCAGACCTTTCGCTTGCTGAAACTTGTCTCATTTTATCATTTTTATCTCATGCCTCAGAGTTATAATTTTGCCCTCAGAACAAGGCCAGCCCAGGTGTGGACAGTGTGTTGATACACCACTCTGAGGATGAGAAGCGGAGGTCACTTGCTAACTGGTTGGCTCGTGTGCTCGGAAGAGAGTCCAAAATTAGATGCTCGGCGCAAAGTCGTAATTAAGATAAGTGACCCACTTGGCAGCTGGTCCAAAAGGCATGTGAAAGATTTTCAACTTGGATAGGAGCGTTTTCCCAAGTCCAAAGGAGTGGTCATTCTTGCGGAGGTCAAGAAAATTGAACACATATACCGTGATATAGTAGTACACATGTAGACAAAGCAATATCATGGAAGCAAAGAATCAGACCTATGAACTGCTGATACGCATCGAGTGGAACATATACACGTCTCTCGCTCTCTCTCTCTCTCTATGACTAGAAATATCCAAAGGCATCATGGACGTATCCTAGAAGCCTGACAATGTGGACATTACTATGCCCATCGTCAGTATCAGCTCAAATTAGCTCATGATGATATATCAGTTATACATTTGTATGCATCATATTGTGAATACTTAGCATTTTGGATACTACGCATTTCCTATGTATCAATTATTAGTGGCATCATCAAATACCAGTCATTTAGTGGCATCATCCCATACTATTCATTTATCAGTGGCATTTTTTGGCATCATTTACTTTGTGTCAATTGACCTGGAAATGGACAATCCATCATTTGCATAGTTCTACCTCTGAAAAACGGTGTTTTTCCACTTCCAGATGAGTTTGCCGGATCATGTATTATTATAGCTCATGATGATATATCAGGGCTATAATCATGAGCTATGATTCATAGATCATGAGATGAGGATATATCAGGTCTATTAGATGATTATAGCTTCCTAAATGATATATCAGGTTATTCATGAGCTATATATCATCATCATATAGCTAATTAGTACATTTGATTCATGATTTGTTTACACCCATCTTCAACTTAGGTCCAGCTGAGCCGCAGCAAATGGAGGTGGCTGAAATTCGCACAGACTTGTGGGACTGAGCCGCTTGAAACGGGTTGATAATATGCTGAATGATGCGTATATAATGAGGCTTATTGACGCTTGATGCTGCTCAATGATGATGGATATAAAATGATTGATTTTGATTGTTCGTCCTCTTGTTGATATTTGAGAGCGGTCAGCAACAAAATATAAGTTCTTTTTTCCACACTCATGATGTACTCCCAGAGTGAGGGGCTCTCAGAATCATTAGTTTATGAACAGCCCATCATACAAGCTGGTGACTACGGGGATCCGACGAATGTCATTTTCAGAGCCTCTCATTTTTACCATTGACGAATTGCACAGAAACCAAGTACTGCTTCAGTTGGTTCTTACTGGTCATGAAACCATTCATTGACCAAGCCGATCTCATTGTCCAGTCGCAGCATGGCTCCTGCTTCGATCTATCCAGGATGGGGATGCCATTGAAGACGTGATGGTTCCAGATGGAGACAAAGAGGACTGACCTGGGGATTTGATGCTCAACAAGATGGTTCATCAGTTAACAGGCTGAAGACCTGATGCTGGTTGTCAATGAAAACTGATGAAATGAATTGAAATGATTCATGATTTTCTGGCTTCATCCCAGATCCGCCTGAAACGTTCCCTTGCTGAAGTTCAGTTGAGAGAAATTGATAACTTTCTCGACGGACTCTTGCAAAGCTTATGAACTCTGCTAGAACCAAATCAGAGCCCCTAAGAGGATGACCCTTCTGCTGACTCAACGAACGCCATTCCGAGGACTTGAAAGACGGTGAAGCGGCCGAACCTGTCGAGGTCGGAGAAAAATTGCTTTGAACTGATCGGTTTTGAGGTGAAGAGTTGCATCATTCCATCATGGCTTTAGCTCTGTTGTATACTGGAGTTCTACTGGGCGAGGTGAAACCGAAGGATTCCGCTTTGGAACGCAGAACCTCGGATGGAAATAGCCAAGGATTGCTGATTGCATTTCGGGATGCCCTCAATTTTGGTCAACACACAGTGGATGGCGGTGTCAAAATGGGTGTTTTTAAAATGAAGTGCAAAGATATCTACAGGCAGAAATCGTCATCGAAGGGAAACGGTATGACCGGAAGCAACGCGAGCTTAGCATCTCCAGTTTGTCCTGAAAGCCGCTTTGAAGCTCTTGAGGCTGCCAGGTGTGTCGTGGTCTCTTACGTTTGCATCAGCCAGCACCTTTTGCATACTGGAGCTGCGATGGATGCGGTAGCCGCAACCTCCGTAAAGATGCCATGTGGGGATGTAACTCGGCGAGGAGCAAGTAGGAATTCAGGCTGCTGAATGTAGCTTGTTTGATTTGCTTGTCACGTTTTACCAGGAGAATTCTAGTGCTGTTTGCTGATCTCGAGCGCTGCAAGAAGCAGAAGAAGCTCAGAGATCAGTGGACAACAGAGTTGCATCTTCCTGGTTGGTGCTGAGGCTCTCATCCAGATACCTGTGACTGGGGCTTGTGCACAGGTTGCCATCCAGACAAGGCACAGCTTCGCTTGCCTGTTGTGCATTTGGATCCACATTGCGTTTGCTTCGAAATCCAAAAAGTACTGAGCATCACGAACGGTACATCATACGTGTAGTATATACATTATACAATTGCTAAGCATTAAATTAGATCCTACATATTTCAAAATTATATATTTACATCTAATTTTTTGCTAAACTAATCATTAATCTTGCTAGATCTCTCTTGCTGGCTACATATTTTGACCCTCAACTTGTGACTTCAATTTGGAGGTCTTGGACACTGCCTTCGTGTCTGACTTTCACGCACCCCTGGCTGGAATGTTCCTCACCGGTCTAATGATTTGAGCCTTGACAGCAGCATCAGGAGCATCTGCCTATGATTGGAAGCCGACAAAGTGTGCTCGTGAGATTTACTTAGATCAAGTCCAAGAGGGAGGAAATCTAAGGTCGGTAATTCTTCAGCTTTCAAAGTCATCACTTTGAGGCCTCAAACTTTCCTGATTTGCTTGGAAGGCCTCAGCTTTTTCTCTGGAACTGCCTTTGCTAAGGCTCGGCTTCAAGGTGTCTCGGCCGTAGGGACATATCGGTCCAAAAAACCAGTCCTTGGTTGGTGGGTTGGTCACTTGTAAGGAGGATCACACTTTTCAGCTTTCTCCTGAAATTTTTGTTTTCGGGGATGGCCATCCAATGAGTGGAGACATTTACGGAAGGCTATCTGGGCATCTGCGCGGTATGACCGTCGACCCATGCTGTTGCATCATGTTAACAAACACGACCGTGGGCCGTAAGCGGAGGAGGTCTTTATTGAGCTTAGAGAACACTATGTTGCTTCTGCCTTTGCTCCAGGTTCTGCTCATGAAGATGATCATTCAAACTGCCTGGAATTCAATGCTTCTTCCTCCTTTGGAAAGGAAATCAAATGAAAATTGGTGGATGAGGTTTGAGGCAACCAGTGAAATTGAAAGTGGCTGGCACCTCGGTCCTTCCATCTGACCGTTCTCATCCCGGTAGTGCTCGAAAGATCTAATAGATGATTGGGAATTCGAGCCTGAGTAGAAGTCTGATGGGAGATGCTGGCTGTATATTCCAGTCACCGTCAAAATCCGAAGAATCAGCTAATAATGGCCAATGATGACCAATGATGGTGACCAATAGTGGCTAAGAAGGGTTACTAATGATCACTCATGGTTACTAGAAAATAGAAAGGTCCTGCTACGGCAGTGAACGAGCTGCGAACGACCAGCGAATTCTTCAAATCGGAATTTCTGCTCCAGCTCCCTCTTGCCCAACAGCGTCAGTTGACAACTGCCGGTTGCTGATATCTACTCTACAATGTTGCTTCAAGTTGCTCAAAGCATACGCCACTGAATATTGAATGAATCGACCTTTGGTCAACTGAAAGCACTGACTCTCTTTGATTCATTTGAAGCTGAAATTGATGAAAGGAGCAGTGGTACCAGCTGGTACTCATTTGATTGGGGTTCGTATGACGCCTTTGAACAGTGTGATGGATAGAGGGCCTGTTGCACACGAGGCTTTGCTTTTTCAGGAGCCTGATTTCGGGCTCGGGTATGACACCTGGTATCACAGCTCCAGCCGAATTGGACGCCTGTCCGTTGAACTGCACCATGCTGCACCCCTTCCGGGACATGTCGGCCAACCAGTCGGCTTGGCATTCAGCCAACTGTCGCGTCATTTGACTCTTCATTGCTGCTGTACATAGCCTCCCTTGGAGGCAGCTTGAGTGGCAATGCCCTCGCATTGCCTACATTTTTTTGGAGATCCTTGGAGACAAAACGTGTGGCATTGCCAAATGTTACAGTTGACTGATACTGTTTGAACGCCTGCAGATCATCTCTGGATCTCTTGTCATCCAAACCAATGTCGTGCTGTGACCAGAAAAGTTGGCCTATGCCTTTGACAGACTGGCCACAGGAGGCAACAGGTAGCGATCCAGTGAGTCGATCATACTGAATTCCCACAAGTTTGTGAAGTGCGTTGCATCACAAATCAGCGAATGCAGAAACAGCTTTGTGAAAGATGTATGGGAGTTTCTCAAAATAGGGTTACCCCTACATCCTCCGATATCAGTCATTCATAGTACTAAACCAACCACAACTTGGGGTCCCCTATCGCTTATGCAACCCGCAGATGAATCTCTTGGATGCTGAGGTCGTTTGTCCAACGCGAGAGCTTGCCATGCAGGTGCGACTTGGATGCTGTGGGAACAGCTGTGGATCATCGCAACGACCCCTTGAAGGCCCACCGAACATTGAAGCTGATCAGCTATTGCGCAAAGCAACTTGGACCTGGAATTCAGATGAATTCAGTGCAGTGCAGAGGCCAAACAAAGCATGACACTTCGACAACATCTATTTGTTTCCGCCGAAGGCTCTATTTTTGTTTTGTACAAAGTACCAAGATGTACCAAGATGTACCAAGATGCACCAAGTCTCAGTCCATGAGTTTTGTATCAAAGGGAGGGGGGTTGTTCGTGGAGGGTCTTCGTGTTGAGAGATATTGAAGTCACCAGAAGTTCCTCACCCAAGGTGCCGGGTTCGCTTGGTCAAGGCCTTAACTTCAAGCGTTGGAGATCCACGGATGAGTCAAAGGTTCATTCAGAAATGATTTCATACGGAAACAAAGATGTAAAGTTACTAAAGGAAGAGCAGGGAAGCCTATGGAAGCTCAAGTAGCATGAGGATTGGTGACATGAGACTCCAACGCAAGTATGCATCATGAGAAAGTGAGCCACTGAAAGAATTTGCTAATTGGCCAGCATGGTACCACCAGATGAATTTGGGATGACACTCTAACATCCACGACTGGCAGTCCTCAATAGGCTGTGGGGGCTGAAGCCCCCTGGAGGTAGTTTATTTTACTACTATTTTCTTGCGACTTCGGCCATTGAGCCGTGAAAGTGCCACTTGGAAAAAGACTGTCATAGAATACTTCACATAACTCACTGGGATGATAGAATGACATCTCTCAAGATCTCACATCTGCCGTGGTGGGAATACAAAGAACTCAACGAGTGTATGGCCGTGGGGCGCCAGGGGGGGTGCCATGGGGGTTGCCATCGGTGCGATGGCCTTGTGGAGCTCAGGTCCATGGGGGTTCGATGACGTGGAAAAAGTCCAAGCCACAGCGAAGCCACAGCGGACTCTGGAGCGGTGGCTTTTCCTCTGAGGAAATTTGATTCTTGAGGAAATTCTGAGGAAATTCGATCCTGAAGCTTTGATGATGAATTCTGATGAATTCGGAATCATGGGGAGTGATGGATAGATGCAATTCTTCCCTCCTTAAAGGTACCTTCCTCCAGCTAGGGGCCGTTAGGGGGTGCCTTAGGGACCATGGGTTTCCAACGATTCATTGTATGCTGCATCGATCGCGTCGCACCATTGGGCCATCCTGAGCCAACGTTGGATCCTGTTGGACCCAGCGAGCTGTCGTTTCTGAGGCAGCGTCAAGAGATCTCCCAAATCGTCGACATCTTGGTCTGTACTCCAGACAGGCGAGCGACAGTCCTAAGCTTCAGACGAAATCAGCAGTGCTTTCTCAGTGCTTTTTCAGTGCCGTTCGCCTTGGTTTAGCCTTGATGCCATTTTCTGTTGCGATCTGAACACTCCAAGCGACTACTGCAACAGAGACTTGGTGATGATGCATAGAGCTTGATAATGCGTCAGGAATTGCAAAGTGAGCAATTAAACATGGAAACCTCGAGGGCCCCAACTCTGTTCTGCAGATTCGACTCTCCACCAGCGACAGCATCAAACAGGTAGTATATCTCATGTCAACACTGATCAAAGTCATAGCCATTCTCAACCATTGTTGTAGCCACCCATGATCTGATCAACCACGATCGCATACATCTCCTTTGCCATGGATGCGCTGGCCTTCCTACGGTCGAACCCCAGGCGGCTGTTCTGTGGTGGTGCCTGGACTAGTGCAAAAAAAATGGCTGAAGCGGATGAAATTAGCAGGTGGTTAGTCCATGAAATTTGGATGTCACCCGGTATGACACCTGGTCTCCGCAACATGATTCAAAACCCTGAAGATGTTTTTTTCCTTGTTACCTATGGCTATTGATGGTTACAACAGCTGATATTGATGTTTATATGGTTTCTAGTCATTCCACGGAAACAATCCAAGCAGCACGAGTTAAAACATAGCAACCCCTCACATGAAGCGTAAGATTAGAACAGACTCCCGAGGAAAATCAAAGAGCTGCAACTGTCTTTTCAGGGAATGAACAAATGGGAGCAACTTGCGATCACAAGGGGCTTCCTTTGCAAAGTGTCTCATGTGGAATCACTGAACCACCGTTGAATCACTTGGTGGTTTCTCAAAATAGGTAACCCCCCAAAGGCTGTATGATTAATATTGAATGATTTTTGGGTACCCCTATTTTGAGAAGCCACTGACGACGACGGACATTTTTCCTTCAGCTTCACAACTTCGTCCAGGCTGTTTCCGAACGCCAACGGTACAGGTCCCGCAGGTGCGGAACAACGGGGGCCCCGTGGTACGGGGAGGATCCCATTTGTGGCGAACGGAGATGTACGACTGAAATGGCCCTTTGAGGCCTTGATTTAATGACCTTGGAAGCTTTTAAATCTTTTCAGGCGTTTGGAAGTGTCTCTTTCAACATTTTGATGTCGCTGAAGCTCTAAGAGTTTCTCCAAGCTCTGATGATGCGCATCGTTGGCATTGGAACCGTCGCTGGCTCGCGAGGATGGGGTACACAAAGTGGCATGGAGGCGGAGCGATGGCTGTTCTCACCAACCAACAGGCTTTTTGTCGCTGGTTGAAGCAATGTTGGCTGATGGGAAAATTCATAGAAAACCATGGTTTCGAGCACCTATTTTTGCATCAAGAAATTTCTGGGAGAAACTGGCTGCACAGCGTTTTTCGACCTGTTTTGACTGATCTTCAAAAAGTCTTGGGCTCGTTCAGTGCCACCAGTTCAGCAGGGCGTAA
>VSDK01026904.1:66451-102342 GCA_009767595.1 Symbiodinium kawagutii
AGCATCTACTGAAACAGGCTTGTGCAGATTCGCATCCATAGTACTGTAAATATTGAGAGCTTCAATGATGAAACCAGTTGACAATCTCAATGAATGGGCAACCTCGTGATTTGTGGCTGGTCCTTTCTCCTGTCTGATTTGCTAGGCGCACGGTGACTGCTCAGCTGCAGACGCGAGGTGGCGAGAATGGCTGTCACAAGAGGATCTCGAGCATTCACTGACTGGTCAGCTTGAGAATGGAATCATATCCTATTGATGTAAAACATCCACAGCTCGTCAGTGCAGTTTGCAAGGCTTTCAGGGAAACCCACAAGGTACGAGGATTGAATGTGGCTATGGGCTGTGAAATGTGACTTAATATATTTGAACTGCTTTACTTTTCCCAGCCTGTCATTGTATTGCCAGGGGCCCTATAAAGTCAAAAATGGTCCCTCAGCTTGAAAGGGCTACAGTGGTGCAAACGATCGGAATCACTCAAATTCAAAGAACCAATCAACCATAATTAACCATCGCCATCGCCATCGCCATCGCCATCGCCATCGCCATCATCATCATCATCATCATCATCATCATCATCATCATCATCATCATCATCATCATCAACATCATCATCAACCGATACCAGTCGCCATGGCACCGATTCTCCAGGGCAGAGCAGCAACTCAGAGAATTGAAGAGACGCCATGCTGAGGCTCGGTGGAACATCCAAGCGGGTCAGCCATGACACAACGCTCCCACGATTTGCGCCCAACGAACACCTGAGAATTGGATCTCTAGCAGGTCATGGCTGCATGGCCCCAGCAGTGCTCGCAGCAGGCGTGAGGGAAAGCAACATGGGATCACGTGCAAAGTAAGGAAACTCAGAAGCGAACTCCGAAAGCATCCAGGTATTGACTTAATGATAGTTGATGGATGGTATCTTATGAGTTCGAAATCATTGGATCAGGACGGAGGCGCTTTGGAGGAGATGGAGGAACTGGCCGAGGAAGAGGAGGCAGAGGAGGAAGAGGAAGAGGAGGACGGCCTCGTTTTTCTGCTGCCCAGTCACTGAAAAATGTTCCAAATATTTCTGCCTTCACGTCACGTGTTCGCCGTAAATTGCACGTGGCCAAGGAAGCATGTGACTCAGAGTTGACCCTGAGGAGTTCGAAGAACTGGATCCAGAGGCAAGCGGCGACTTGGAGCTCCAGCGATTTGCAACTTTGCAAATGGATCGAACACGATCCAAAAGGACCAAAATATGGATCAAATTGATCAAATCTCATTAAATCCAAACCTTCTATGTTTAATGTGATTGGTCTTCGTGAATTTGAAGCTTTGGTCACCGATGCTTCAGGCAGAAATGGAGTGGCATGCACCCAATCAGAACTCAGAACAGTGACTTGTCTCACCAATCTCACTTCATCCCATTTGTTTCAGACTTCCAAATTTTCCTGTTTTCACGTTTATTCAAGATGTCTATATAGGGATCCATGATGTTGACCTCGAACACTTGCTTTCGTAATCAAGCCGCCAAACAAGAGCATTTGCTGTCCTGGACATCCCAGAAGGCTTTGCAGATGTTTGCGCAAGGAAGCAGTCTGTGTGTGTGCTTGCGCGTACGTATTCGTCCATTTCACATTAGACTGTCGTGGGACTCAAGATGAGCAATCGATCCAAAATACAAACAGAGGGAAATAAAGCAGTTCCAGCTCAAAGCAGAGCAAGAATGTGCACAGACCAGAATTGAAATCCATCTAAACTGCGAGATGGCACTATCCGATTCGTCATGGACCATGTCGTGTTTGAAATGCTGCGGTCCTGACCTTCTTTAGTCTCACCTTGGGGCTAAGGCTTGAAAGAGCAAGGGCAACTGCAGCAGCTGAAGCCATGGCAAATGCGCGGAAGGAGCTTCGGACAGCATTCGTTGTTTCCATCTTGAGATCCCTCGACTCTGTGAGAACCTGACACATTGTTGACATTCTGATAGGAACTTTTGCTTGAACGAGCAAAGTGGCAAGAAGAGAAGAAAGGATTAGAAGAAGCGTTGAAGGAGAGGGTCTGGGTGGAAGATGCAGTGGATGGGTCAGCACAGACAATCACAGGCACATCAATTAGGGTGTGTACAATGACACTGGCCGCGCCGTAGGGTAGGCAACTGGTTCTAATTCTAGTCAAAAGCACATATTTAGATTCTCGGATGAACATTTGGAAATTCGCCGCTGTCTCTTGTTGTACACTGCAGATGTTTCGCGGAAGGAAGCACAGGCAAAGCTCTCGTCCACAGAGACAGGCCTGAGTTGTTCTGCTGCATTGGAGCCCAAACGAGCGAATCGATGTCGTCATAGCACCTGTTGAAAACACTTCATTATCATTCATGGTACATTTTATTGCAGTACATTGATTGGAACAAATCAACATTCTCATGTACATGGTAGCCATGTGGTGTAGCCATGTGGTGTAGCGATGTGGTGTAGCCATGTGGTGTAGCCATGTGGTGTAGCCATGTGGTGTAGCCATGGTGGTTCCGATCTGGATCGTGTTCTGCATCCAGGTGTCATGGGCTTGGACCTCTTCGAAGTTGGCCCATGGTTAGCGCAGCAGTTGCCCCCCGCTGTCAGCGCTTCACCGGGCGCCTTGGAGGCGCTGGGCTCCGGGAAGGGGGACGGCACTCGGACCCAGCTGTGAGCTGCGCCAGGTTCTGTTGGATGAAGGCCTTTGGCACAGCTTGCTGCCACAGCTGGCACAAGCTCCGAGGCAAAATGCCGCTCGGATGAAGACTGGGCTTTCGCAAAGGGCTGAGGTTGGATCAGAAGCCTGGGGCTTTGGGGTCAAAAGTTTGTGCTCAACATTGTTATTTTTTTGTTGACTACTTATCCTTATTTTCCATTGTAAACCATTCTGAACCATTGGGTCTTGTGAGTGTATTTGCTTGTCTTCTCTTTGCTTCAGGAAGAATACACGCTGAGCTTTGGGATTCTTGTTGGAGAAGATAGGCTTGGCAGCCGAGAGTCCCGCTGCTCAAAGTACGCGATGGTTCCTATGAACTGGGCAATTGCCGATTCTCGAAACAGCTTGGCTTGGGATCTGTCCAAGACTGATAGACTATGGCTCTTAGAAATCCTCAAGACTGGTCAGAATGGCTAACAAAAGACATCAAAAGACTCCAGAAAACCCTGAATCTCGATTTGCTATGCATCTGTGCATTCTGCAGATCCCACGTGCTACTCTCTCTCTCTCTCTCGAAATAGCGCAGTGTCGGACCTAATTCTTTTCATTGTTTCACACAGTTGCAGGTTTGGTCAGGTTTGGTCAGGTTTGGTCAGGTTTGGTCAGGTTTGGTCACAGTGCACTGTACAGTCTGCAATCAGCTGACAGTGCCCTGATGAAAAGTGTCAGGCAGGGCATCTTGCGACTTTCGGAGTTGCGACTCTGCCCCGAGGTGGGGAGTGGAGCAATGATCTGGAGCGTAGCAGGGAAGGTTGAGCGAAGCCAAGAAATAGCTCGGTCAACAGGTTTGCGCGAGGAATGATCCCAACCTGCAGTGGGGCAAGTGGATGCCTGGGATGATCAGAACCCAACTGCGACCGGTGGCTTGCGAGGTTTTTGTCTGGTCGCCAGACCAGGCCGGATCAATGGAGTAGTAAGCCCAGGTCCATGTGGCTCAAACAGGTTAGATGGGTCAGTTTGGTGGTTGCGCAAAGTGCTCAACTTGAGACTTCAATTTCGCTGGCTTTTGCAGAAGGATGAAACACATTGGAACACAATTGGTCATTTTCACTGGGTGTGCTACTTCATGCTAACCCTAATGCAGTTCCTGAACAAAACACTTTATTGAAGTGCTGAACACACTTTAAAACACGGCCACACATTGAAATCGTGGAGGCGTGCGAAAGCCAAGCATCTTTGCAAGAAGACTTGTGTAGGTCTCTCAGTGCCACTGTTGGACTCGCTAGTCTCATCTCATCTCCCATAAGACATCATAAGACGAGTCCAACACATTGCCTTGGGCCTTGCAGCCCCGGTGCAACAGACTCCTGCGAAGATTGACACCTCGCTGCCCATGAGGTCGAGCTGAAAACCATTTTTTGTCGGAGAAATTCCTTCCTTGGGCTGAGAAAGAGGCAGTCAATGCTCGTGCGTGTGTGTTATGCTATACCGTTGCAGCAGATGGAGATGGCTGGAACACTCTGATTTTGCAGTAACCAGAGGTTGAAAGGCACAAAGAAACATCATATTTCCACACGAAGCACTTTAGATGCCCCAGGAAGGCAAAGCTGCATGGATCCTTTGCAACGATGGAGAGGCCGGGCCTGCGGCCGTTGGTGGAGCCTTGTCAGTGAATTGCTCTACACATTCAGAGAGGTAGATGTGGTATATAATGCATTTCTGCGCCGGAGTTATCGCAGTAAGGGATTCTTCGACCAGCTCAATGTGACTCCAAAAATTTCTGACCTGAATTGTTGGCCGATTTATGGCCTGACTTGACAGTCGTTGCCATGCCCAAAATCATTGGTTGCATCACCATCAGTGTTCATATGACCATGGACTGCTGCAGGCCTTTACCTTGAGTCGTCCCTTCCTGGAGTTTGGCCAGGCACACTGTGGAGGGCCTGTGTCATGATCTTCAACCTCTCCTGGTCTTGCAGACTGTCTCCCAGACTCCTGTCTAGGCCTAGCAAAACTGTCTCGGCGTCGTTTCCGGGAACGGTGGCTCTCCATTTCAGTGGTTTGTCCTGTTGGCATGATGTCCGTCATGCTTTCTTGTGCAAGTTCACATGGGTGGTCAAGCAACACCACATATCCCCCAAACTGGTAGAGGACATGCTACATTTTTTTTTGCTGAATTCTCTGACCGCTATTCCATACATCTAAAGGTTCAAATCACAGTGGCGCAGTCACAACCCCTTCCTGTGCCAAACATGCGTGGAATGATCAAGTCGGCCACCTTGGGACTCTATTCTTGTAACTGACACCCCCCATGCACTAGCCATGGCTCTTTCTGTAAATTTCTTCTTTAGGAGAACCTCAAGGGGAAAACCTATGAAGAAAATAGTAGCTGTCAGCACCCTCTACCCCTTCAGTTAGCGTCCCCCAATGGCCAAATGAACAGATTGGCTTCGTTGGGCATCTCAATCTACCCACGGCTTTTTCGATGCTTAGTATTGACCCACATCCAGAGATGTGCGACGTGAAACGGCTTGTGGCGACAAGGTTGGAGCGAAGCAGTCCAGGCTGCGCTGCTGGGTCGTCAAAGTTGTCGCTTTCACGAAAGGGTCATGGGGATGACCAGTGATCTTTGTCGTTGCCATCTGGCTGATGATTCTCCATCAGGTGCCAAGTGATAGGTCACAGTATTTGTTTGTAACCCAGCAAGTTGATTGCGGTATTGGCTTGTTACTCTCCAACTGTATGATAGGCAGCCATAGGTAGTTATGGAAAGTATAAAGGCTTGTCGGGGATTGGCTAGCTGATTTAACAGCACTCATGATGCTGTGGATGTATCTATCCTTGCAAACAGGTGGCGCTCTGTTGTGCTTGTGCTGGACCGCACCAAAGGATTGGCTTCAGAGCCTGCTGTGGAGGAGGGGCAGACGAATTGTTGGGGAAGATCTAGTGACAACTTGGCAGAGTCAAATCTGAAATGTTATGACTCGCTTAAGATTGCATGACCAAGTGCCACCTTGGCATGACTTTTTGAGCTTTCAGTGGCAGTTTCCTCTGAAGTTGTCAGGCACTGGCTCTTGCAGAGGGTGGACGCCGGATGGTCTTCGATGTTCGTGACGAGTAAGTGCTGTGGAGCCTTCTGCATGGCGCCTTTGCAACAATGGAGAGGCCGGGCCTGCGGGCGTTGGTGGAGCCTTGTCAGCGCCCTGCCCTACCTTTTCAGCAGGTCTCCTTGAGGAGGTCTCCTTGAGGAGACCATTCTGTTCACTCTCTACGTTTAGGATCTCATTGACACATCCTGGAACACAAATGCAGGCTCTGAGGCGTTTTGGCCGGATAAGAATCCTAGCTTTCGATCGCCCCCGCCTAGCCGTCAAGTATGCGCAATACAACACTTAGTATATCATTTGAATCAAGGGAGAGGGGGAGAGGTGTGCATAGATGTGCCACTTTGTCCATTTGCGTGATGGGCAGCATTTTCGTTTTGTCTCATCCTGCGTGAGGTTCAGCTCGCTGTGGCATATTTGGCCTGGAACTTCAGATTTAGATCGGTCAAGTGGGAAGTCGACTGATGTCTTGACACTGGTTTACAATGGCTTACCTCTGCTGTCCACTGTTTCAAAGTCATTACTTTTTACTGCCCGACGGACTAGCGCTGCAGCCGTTTGAAACGCAAACTTCAAAGGCGACTTGCCAAAACAAGATTTGTGGCCATGGCCAATCGTTTCTACGAGAGGCAGTTTTCAATCTGTCGCAGCGATGGGGAGGACGATAGAGTTGTGCAGGGAAAAATGCTGGGCGGCATGGAGCAGATGCTGCAGCAGAAGAGAATGGAGGAGTTAAGCCGCCCAATCAAGAAGAAAACCAACGTCTCCCAGGCCTCGAGGGAATTGGGCCGTGGAAGCAGAGCTGCCATATACTGCGGTGTAACGCCCGTGTTGCCTGGTCGTGTCAATGCTGTGGTGCACAAGTCTTGTCCTGTCTTCCCATGTAATATCGCACAGCTTTGTAAAAGCTTTGCTCCGCAAAAGGGTGCCCGTATCAAAGATGTGTGTAAACAGAAGTTGTGCAAGGACAAATTGTGCAAACACAATATGTACAAAAACAGTTTTACATCAAAACATCTTAGTGAGTGTGCACGCTTGGTAGGACGGTTATGAAAGTTGTGTGGTGTACAAGTCTTGTGGGAACACAAACCATATTGTGGAAAAACTGTCTAAGAATTTGTAGGGTACAAGCTTTCTGTGGGTGCAAAGGCTTCGGAGTGTCAAGAGGTAATGGTGGAAACGACTTCGAGCGTATCGGCATCGTGGTAAAAGGATTGACTTGGAAGCAAAATTACGTGATTTTGCTGATTTTCAAAAATGCATGGTACGAAATCCAGCCGGTACGGCTAGGCTGCACTTGTTTTACGCGAACGAAGTGGGGTTTGGGGGTGGTGGGTCCGCCTCACAAAATCTCTTCATTACCTTTGGTTTCTTGCGGTGTCTTCGATCGGTCGCCCTATACCCAGTGCCACATGTACAGATGTGAACGAATCGAGTTGTACTAAATGTTTGGATTTGAGCAACTTGTTTTGATTGCAGACGGCTCAAGTTACAGAAGTTGTAGCGCTTCCGGAGCCGTTTGGGCAGTGTTGTTTGGATTTGAGCAGTTTGGAAACTGAGATGAAGCGTAGCGCTCCCGCATTAAAGCCCACCACCAACTCAGGTCACATGGTTTTTAAGCGCCCACCGACCGCCGGCCGATATGGCTAGGTCTTAGATGGCCTTTGTTATTTCTCTGCGAAGGAAGCGAGATTTGGGGGTCTAGGCGGCGGTGGCTTCAAACGAGCTTCAAATCTCCGCACGATTTATTTGAGTCGCGCTGAGTCGCGCATGCCAAGAACGTGGTACTTACGAAAAAGAAACGTATGGTTATGAATGGACGCACATCGTTGGTGAGGCTTTGAAGATGACTGTCAAACAGAAAGATGTCCATACCATGGCTAGTACCATATATATTTCCCTCCCATTATCATTCCACCTAGGTGCACACAGCAGATTTTCTACATTTGGGTGAATCTAAGCACTGATATGGCAGGGGGGAGATTTATCCATGCCCTGGATGGCTATCATGCCACGACCATGAAGCATTGCGCCATTCTTCACCAGTTACGGCGTCGCTGACTCTGCAATGGAGAAACTGAAGCCTTGTCCTAGCGTGGCATGCCGTAGCCACAAGGGGTCATTCATTGACTCATATGGGAGCTTGCCAGAACCTTTCATCCCGTTCTTCTCTCACTATTCCCTCTCTGGACTTCAACCGGATTGGAAAATATGCTGCCGCGTTCCTTCGCAGTACTTACTGCTTGAAGCGCAGATCAACCCCTTCGTGCTTTCCCTCTGGCCACCGCTCCCGGGATTGAGCCAAGAACACCTTCTTTCGAATTGCTTTCGTAACATCCCTCCCAGTGTGGCCCAGCACATTCACACCTTCATGCTTTCATTGCATCTTTACATATCTCTAAACCAAGGGAACCAGACTTCCCCTTCTATCCTTTCTATTTTCTTGATTTCCCTTTTTCCTTCCCACCCTTTCTTCTTCTTCTTCTTCTTCTTCTTCTTCTTTCTCCTCCAATCTACTCCTCTTCCATTCTTCCGTTGGTTTTCCTTCCCTCCCACATAGTAGTTAAACATTGGTGGCTAAACCGCAGCAAAATACCATGAACAACGGAACAATCAGACAATATGACATGACAAGTCACAGGAAGACTTTGCCCCTCCCTGCAGCCGAGCAACACCCTCTCGCTTGATGGACGGCGATGAGTTGTGACGTCAATGACTGTCAAGTCGCAAAACAATAATGATGGCGATGATGATGATGATGATGATGATGATGCTGATGATGATGATGATGACGATCATGCAGATCAGGATGGTGATGATGACGGTGATGATGAGGATGGGATGATTAGAGATGTAGGGGTGGTTTCAGGGGAAGTAAACTTCTGTAAGAAATGTCCATGCCAAAGACAGCGCAGCGCAGCACTAACGACCATGCCAGCAAGGCCGCATAAGGCCACGAGATTACTAACAGTGGTCTTGAATGCCCTTGGAAGTTGTGTACCTTGCTTGGCGTAGGCATAGGCTGAAATATTCGAGCAACATTTTGGAGTACCTGTAAGATCCGGCAACACAGAGTATCTGATTTGGTCATCCATTCGAGTCGTCACCCGCGCCAACACTGGTGTAGACATCAAGCTTTCGACTTTTGGCAGGCGGCCAGAGCCGTGGAAAGAAAGGAAGTGGTCTTCCTTGGAGATTTGAATCAGGCAGATTTCGGGGTTGTTGGCTGATTGTCATTGTAGCAACCTGCTCCCTGGAGGATATCTTGGTGCAGTCCCAGGAATTTAAGGATCGAAGAGAAGAGGAACACAAAAGACGACGCCAGGAGAATTGCATGGTGTGTTTTGAATTGTGAGTTTCAACTTATCAAGCGGTATTTTTCGTAATCGCAATCGTCCTGAACATAAATCAATCTACGCTGATGGGTCCTGTTGTATTTTGTCAAGAGCTGAGGGTATTTCAATGATTGCGGATATCTCTTTTACATCTTGATTGTAAAATAGAACTGTCAATAGTGAAAATATAAACTGGAAGGCCCACTTGAGGACCCACTTGATCAGAATCAACGAGGCAATTATCTTGCGAACCATCGAAGCCCTTGCAGGAGAACATAGCCTCGGGCAAGCGCTCGGGCAAGCCTCGCCGCCGTAAGCAGCAGGTGGGAGTGAACGAGATCTGTTGATTTGAAATTTGGCAGCCTATCGTATTGGCCGGTCACACTTCTGATCCAGGTTTTTGAAGGGGAGGGTGCCAATGTTCAGCACGTTGAAGAGGAGCCTTGTTGAATTGCTTGTCCCTGTGAAAAACGGAAAGGACGGTCAGTCAACAATGGTTCATTGGTGGTCATTGGCAATGTCGGCTGCCAGATGGAATCCATACCGACGTGCCAAACAGGACGTCCACATGCCAAGATGACCCATTGACATACCAATACAGCAGTTCGTGATGCCAAAAATTCCCTTTCATTTTCTCACTGTTCTTTCTGCCACGTTCCTTGTCTTGGTATGACTCTCTTGTAGACTCCGGTAAGATAGTCTTGGAGAGACACTCGGGCAAGAGTGTCTTGGTAATCTTGGTATGACTGACACTCTTGCAGTTCAAGATGTGGTGAGGCATCTTGGTATGACACTCTTGGCTGTAGGATGCCTGACTGGTAGCGCAGCTACTGCCTTTGCGCACTTGGACGCCCAGCAAGTCGGCCTTCAGCCTACACAAGTGTGGGTAGTGTCCAGCATCTGTGCTGTTCTGTCAGTGCAGCATTCAGTGCAGGATTCTGTCAGGGGCCCTGTTCATCCGTGTTCTGTATTGGGTTGTGTCTGCGGTGATACATTTCTGCGAGTTATCGCAGTAAGGGATTCTTCGACCAGCTCAATGTAACTCCCAAAATTTGGGGAACCTATTTATAGCCTGACTTGGTGGCCTATTTATGGCCTGATCTGACAGTCGTTGCCATGCGCAAAATCATTGGTTGCGTCACCATCAGTGTTCATATGTCCCTGCTGCAGGCCTTTACCTTGAGTCGTCCCTTCCTGGAGTTTGGCCAGGCACACTGTGGAGGGGCCTGTGTCATGATCTTCCTCCCCTCGTCTTGCAGACTGACTGCCAGACTCTTGTCAGCTAGGAAACCTGTCCTGGCGTCGTTTCTGGGAACGTGGCTCTCCATTTCAGTGTTTTGTCCTGTTGGGATGATGTCCGTCATGTTTTCTTGTGCAAGTTCACATGGGTGGTCAAGCAACACCACATATCCCCCAAACTGGTAGAGGACATGCTACAACACATTTTTTTGCTGAATTCAACTCACAGCTGTGCAGTCACACCCCCTTCCTGTGCTAAACATCCCTGGAATGATCAAATGGGCCACCTTGGGACTCTATTCTTGTATAGCCCCGTGCCATGCGGTGATCATCTACCCTTTATTTGGTACATGTGGGGTGATTCGCATCCGCATTCCGCCAGAAGTAGAATAGAGACAGATGTCTGCCAAACGATGAAGTCACGATTCGAGGCTGGCGAAATGGAACCAAACAAGAGAGCCATGAAAGAGACCACCAAAATTGCGCAGAATCCGCCATGATTTGAACCAGAATTGCAAGGAATCAGGCATTGTTTCAACATGTTTGTTCGATTATAGTTAAGGAACGGCTGTAAGCAGAAAAGTAGCCGCTTACCACACGTGCAAAATCAGGGTTTCCGACTCCTTCCAGAGGGGTTGCTCCATCACTCGCATACATGGAGGGGCAGTAAGCAGAACCAAAAAAGCCCGGGCGCATCCCAAATTAGAACCTGCTTACCAGGGCCTACTTATTTCAAGAAGGGGCCCACGCAAACAGCCAAGTTGGTCCGGGGTTACAGGAATGGCCGTGCGCATGACCATGCCACCGCAGCTGCATTACTTTGGCCAATCGGTGCTTCCATGAGAGGAATAGCAAAGAAGAGCAAACTTGTCAAATTCTAACTCATGAAAACCTAATATGGAGTAATTCAGCAGATTTGGGCCTTAAGGGTCAATATGTGCGAGCGTAATGAAATTATATATAACATGTAATTATGCTGGTTGGTGGTAGCCTTACATTTTCAATCATTTCAGATCGTTGCTAGCCATGTCTGAACCAACTGCTGCACTGAAAGAAGCTCAGAAATGGGCTGCAGAAGGTGTGGCATTTGCCAAGAACCGTGTCGGGGTCGATGGTTTGTTGTGGGCAACAAATTCCATCTCTTCTTCCTCAATGTTCAGCGGTTGTGGCTTTGCTGAGCGAGCTTTCGACTACATCCATGAAGGCCGCTTGTGGCAAGATTCAAAGTTTCCACGGTTTACCGCGACACGGCTGATTCATTTATATATTTTCATTGATTTTTCCACAGAATAGGGATCAATGTAGGGCAACAACGTTCCACCTAATGTGCAGTAAAGCGGAAAAGCCTGAACCCTAATGATATTGGGATGGGAAGAATATAGTTCATATCAATTAATCAATGAAAAATATACTATCAGCAAAGATACATCCCCTCAAATTGACAGGCGAGTGGGAGGCAGTAAGCAGGTTTAGAGTTCTGCTAAGTGGGTTGCCAGAATCAATGTCAAGGAATGCCTATGGACCTGTGAGAAGAACCTCGCGGCAAGATGTTCCCACATGGATGTCATATCTGCGGATGCTTGTAGGCACATGGATGTATGCGACTTTACATCCGAAAGCGCTCTTGCTGAGATGCAGAAGGTAGCCATTAAGAATAATGTGCACCGATTCAAGAAGTGGGTTGTCATTGGACGAAAGGCTGAACTGCCCACAACAGCATTTTGCGCTCGGCGCCTGAAGAAGTGCCCCGTAATGTCCCAGTACAGCTTTGTGAAGTGTTTGACTGAACATGTAGGTATCTATTTTGCGTTGTGGCGCGTGTGATTTACATATGATTATGTACGTGTATGTGAATGAGAATCTCTTTATCAAAAATGTACATATATACATGTATACAATATAATTACATGAAAACATATACAGAAGTAAAGACTAACACACAAAGTATGCCCCAGTAAGCAGATGCTTACTGCGTTGTCTCTGATTTTCAACTTGAGGTGCAAGATCAGGCAGCCGCTAATCGATGTGAGCGGCTCTATGTGCACGGCCTATTCAACCCTGGGGAACATGCAGAAAACTGATGATCTCAATGCTCAGCTGCTAGTCATCTACATGATGCACAACTTTCGGCGACAAGTTTGGATTGTCGTCCATGAAAACGTTGCGGGCTTCATCTCGGAAACGCTGATTGAAACGGGCATGTCATATGGCTATAGCCATGTTCAGTTCAACTGCAAGCCCATGGATGTTGGTGTTCATGTTGGACGTCCCCGGAAGCACCTGTGCTCAATCTTTCAACATGTTGGGGAGTTTTGCAGGTCAACCGGTCATAGCTGTTGATTTGAAGGTCAGACCCAGGGTACAAAGGACCATATATGAGCATTTGTAAATACAAATATATACACATACGCGCATGCTACGTGCATATCTAAATGCAATGGGTATACATGGATACGCCAGCGCATATTGTCTCCACTTGCCAAGGTATGATGTCTTCTTCTTGGACAAGGCCTTGGAAGCCTTTGCAGACATGAAGGCCTTGTATGAGCAAATGGCCACTCACATGCGTGCCGCCCTTCCTCCATGCACAATCGACGACTTCTTCTTCGAGACCAGCGAGGAAGCGCTGCGACTTGAGATGATGAGGGGCGTGTCATCTGCTGATGACTGCAAAGGACAGATGGGATTTGGGGAGGGTGCAAGGGGTGAGGGCAACGAGATCGTGCATCACACACAGTTCCTTAAAAGTGCGCACGTACATGTGTATGTATATAAATGGTTGTGGAAATATTTGGGGCACAAATGAAATGCAGGTGTTTCCACATGAAACGAGGAAAGGAGTGGGAGAAGGAGAGGAAGAGTCTCACACTCTCGAAGTTGAGGCTCAAATTCCAAGGGGACATACCATTGATCTAGCAATCCTTGCTAGTTGAGCCAACATGGCCCCACTTTTCACATCATGGATCAGTTTCGTGGCAAAGATGCTCGCTCTTCTAGCCGTTTGTTTCATGTCCGAGAATGATGTTGCTGATTTGCGATCCCGTATCCAAACGGGGCAGCCGCAGCCCAAGTACTTTGACTTTGAGGATGAGGACTCTGACTCTGACTGGAGTACAGTGGGAGAAGAGACAAATCAGAAGCAGAAGGGCATTCCATCGCATTCTCAAGCAGCGCTGAGCAGACCCTGCCAACACCTTAGCGCTACCAAAAGGGGTAGCAATGGTCTTGTGGACAGAATTCGCTGCAAAGATTGCGGAATGGTGTTGCTATGCAAACGAACCAGCAAAGCTGTCAAGCATCGCAAAGAGAGCACACGTGCATGATGGTGAAACTCCCATCCAAAACAAAAGATGGCAAGGAGTGCTCAAAAGCACCTTAGGTGTTTGTAGCTTGTGTGAAGACAGTGGAGGCTTGTTTTGGGGAAAGTAGATGGTTCGTTTGCACATTAGGTACCGGGATGGTAGTGTGGATGCGGCTTTGAAAGATCATGAGTGGGCTAATTCTATTCATGTCCTTTCTGAAGAATTGCGGCCATCACCCCAAAAACAGTAAGGGGCAGTGAGCAAATGTAGAAAAAATTGAGATTATCACATCAAACAAACAGTAAAGTGCAGTAAGCAGATTTGGGAAGAATTGAGATGATAATCCAAAGAAACAGTAAGGTGCAGTAAGCAGATTTGGGAAGAATTGAGATGATCGCCCAAAGAAACAGTAAGGTGCAGTAAGCAGATTTGGGAAGAATTGAGTTGATCACCCAAGGAAACAATAAAGGGGAGTAAGCAGCACTAAGGCTATCAGTTTCATATGAGATGAACCTGCGTTTGTTTTCATGATGTTTGCCCGCAACAGGTGGATATATTGGTTGACCATTGGCGGTCAGCATTTGCGTTCAAAACACCACTCCAACCCCCAAAGCATGTGGTCACCAGTTGTCCATTTCCCCAGCTGCCAAACTGGGTACATGAATGCGCATACTTCTTCTATGCAGATGTTTTGCATTCGTTTGTTGAACATATATCCAAATGCATTTTTTGTCATGATGTTGAAATCGAATTCAGATGTTCTACAAACTCATACTTCTTTAACTATATCTATATATGTACATATGCATATATGTGCATGCGCAAATGGTTCCACGCAGCGGAAAGGATTGCCCTTATCCTTCAGGCGATCCTGCCACTTGCTCATTGGATGATTGGCGGCCGCTGCTCTCCCAACGGGAGCGCGACAACCTTGCCGTCTACCACGAGAAGTTGCTCGGCCCAAAATGAGATCTCCATTGAGCCTGATACACACACATATATACATATAATATATATATATATATATATTTATATATATTTAAATATTTCAAGCTATTTCAATGTGTGTCTGTCACTCAAAAAAAACATCCCTTCCTGATGTTCTACCGCTGCTGTGGCCTAGGTGGGTGGAAGGCAATTATCCTATCTTCGCCCTGAGCCAGAATGCCGCGAAACGCCCTACGATGCATGCCTGCCCTGCTTCGCTAAATCGGGGACAAGGAGATTGTGGCGTGGCAAGCTGAACAGGCCCGACTGGCGTTGCTCATACGCCCCCGCCAGTCATCTATGTACCCATGAATAGTCGGGTGACACCCTCTTAATCTCAACAGTAAGGTGCAGTAAGCAGATAACAATGATGGTCATCATTATTAACAAACAAACATTCGTTAGCATCTACAAGCATACATATATTGCCCCGACCTTTCCTAGGAAGAGGTGCCCTAGCCTCCCCTGGGGCTCCCGGAGCTGAGCACTTCGTTCATTTTATCGGGATGGTTTGCTGCTAGATTCTGTATACGTGCGGTAAGCAGATTGGATGGTTCCTACTACGCTATGCATGCATGTATGTGCTGATTGCTATCCAATCTAGGCCACCCCTGGGGAAAGCAAACATGCAGGTGGCTTACTGAACGAGAGCGCTTGGCAGCATCTGGTCTTGCTGTCAGCGAGTCGCAAGCTTTGATAGCTGGGATACGGAAACCTGTCTTGTGGAAGGAGGACTTTGCATGGCATCAACGTGTTGGCAATGGAAGCCAGCTCCAGAACATTGGGATGGTGCTAATTTCAGCTCTTGCGTGTCTACGATTGAAGCCCGCTGTCATTATGCCCGAGATCGCAGCGCCCTCTTTTCCTGATGGGCTCACCATGGAGGGAACTGTCTATAAGCTGAAAGTTGGACAAGCAATTTTCAGTGTTGGATCGAGCAAAGAAGTGGCGCTGGCTTCACACCGCCGTGTTCATGCCCCTAAGTTGCAATTGAGATTCCATTTTTTGAAGTAATGTAGAAAAAGTAAGCTACCATAGAAATTGAAAACATTGCCCCACCATGGAACGATCTAATACCAAGAACTTTCCATTTTATGCTAGATGATTCAAGGGGTACCATTGCTCTTTCTAAACTATGCAGACTTACCGACATACACCGATATATATATATATATATATGCACATATTTTTGAATTCACACATAGAGGTGCAGTAAGCAGATTCCAGATTTGCTTACCGCCCATCTTCCCCTTCCAGGAGGAACGCCTCCAGCATGAAGCGATGACCGTGGCAGAAATGAAAGCCAAACTTGCTGAATGGGGTGTTCCTGCGACTGAGTTCAACAAAGCCAAGTCGAAGGACTTGAAAAAGCGCGTCATTTTGGAGGCATGGTTCATCAAATTTGAATTGCCTTTGATCGCAGATGGGAAAGTTTCGCCCTCTACATCTTCTAGTAGCAAACCATCTTCAAGCAAATCAGCTATTGAGACGAAGACGGATCAGCTCAACGAAGCTTTGAACTTCAAATCTCATGTGGTTCAAGGACCTCTCAAAGAAGAACCGGAATACCTTGCCAAGATTTTGCTACTGAAGGAGGAGTTTCTTACAAAAATCTGTGAGAATGGCAAAACCTTGGAGCTGAGGAAAACTACCATATGTTCCAAAGGAGAGCAGATGTATCTAGCAGTCGGAGATGTGATTCGTGCAAGGTGCATCATTTCGCGCCCGTTGAAGATTTGCAATGCAGAAGAGTTCAACAGTCTCAAGCCTGTCCACCTTTGTGAGGAGCCTCCCTATCCATTCCCATTCGTTGGACACCGGGTTTCTGAGGTACATGTGCTTGAGCCCTGCAAGTTCACAAAGCTGGACAGTTGCATTGGTCGCTCCCTGTATCGTCCAGAAGGTTGGACGCCCGAGTCTGAGCCCCTCGACAAGGCTGATTCCGTTGAGAAGCCACCATCACCAAAGAAGAGCAAGGAGAAAGCGAAAGATGATGGGAAAAAAACAAGTGGAAAATCATCCTCAGCCAAGGCAAAGGAGAACACCAAGAAGGGCATGCCCAAGAGCAAGCTGGGGGCCAAGATCAAGCTGGCTGCATCCAACTTGCTGGAGGCTCAGAAGGTTGAAGTTGTGGATCCCACCAGCCACCTGCAGCCTGATGCTGCACGTTTGCAGAGCAGGCGGGACGTCCTCCGCAACAAGGAGAAAAAGTTTGAACTTGTCATTTCTGGAGGACTTCTTGCGCATCTCAACAACGTTGCCTTCAAGAGGGGCAATGCTTTCACCTTGGCGTATCTTTTGGGCTCCACGAATGACAAGGGCATCATTGAAGTTCATGGCTGTTGGTGTGACGAGTTCGATCCAGAACTTTCCATCTACGACCAGCAATGGGACAACCAGAAGTTGCAAACACTCTGCCATGACAAATCTGACCATGTGGTGGGGAGTTGCATTGTCAAACCAGAGTTCACAGAGGACCTTGATTTGTTCACCGAAGAGGACTTTCACTTTGCCACCCGGCGCCAACGAGAGTGCAACGTTGCTTTTGTCACTGCAGTGGTTGGCAAGAACAAGCGTGCCCACATGTATTGGCTTTCCAAGGAAGGGCTTGAGCAAGAAACCCCACAGCTAGCCCCACCATTTTTGACAGAAGTCGACATTGCTGTGCATTGGACGGGGAAGCTATCCTTGTACTACGCCATGCTTGTCTCGGAGCAGAAGGACTTGCTTTCAGGAATTGAGAATGCAGCCAAGAAAGATTTATCAAACAGAGGTTCTGGTTTGAGACGTTTGATGAAAGACCAGGTTGCCAACAAAACGAGGGGCGGCGGCAGAGTTCCTTGCCATGATGTTGAGGCAATGACATCGTTGACACAGGCATCCGAAGAACTGGAGAGGGTTGCAAAGTTTCTTTGTGATCGAATGAGTGATGTCGCTTCTGGCAAAGTGTTGACAACAGACCTCAACAAGTTGTATTCAGATTTACCTGCAGCCAAGCTAGAACTCCAAAGAGCAGGCGTGCTCGTAGACCCCACAGACATTGCTGCAGCAGCGGAGCTGCTGAACAACGTGAACAAGGTCAAGAACTTCGTTGACATCAGGAGAGTGAAGCGGCGAACAAACGAAGGACATTCGCTGGATGGTGCAAAATGGAAACGCAAACAGAGCTGCCCATCATCTAGAAGTTCGAAGAAAAGCCGTGTGGATCCTGGATTTGTCACTCCTCAGAAATCTCCTGCCGATGAATCAACTTCAGCCTACCCCGAATCTTCAGATTCACCTCCGCTTCTTGCGCTGGAAGACATCAAGGAGCATGAGCAAGATGAGGACTGCTGGTGTGGTTGGCTGGTCGAGCATTCTGCTTACTGCACGTGTATCATCAAGTAGTACAAAATGTAAGTAGAGATAGGTCGCACGTAGCAGGGAATTAGGCAAGGAAATAGGTAGTGGAGGGGGCAGGTTGTTGGTATGAGTTGGTGAATTTTTGGGACTATTTTGATGCTACCATATTTCCTTAACATTACATGCTCAAATCAAATCATTTCATTAAAGTCAATTAGATTGATTAATGAAGATAAGATAAGTATACTAATATGAACATGGGTTTAACTAAATAGTTTGTATTTAATTGTGTTAAATAGATTCATGAACTATTAATGAATTAATCAACTAGATGAAACAAATTAAATCGATTGATTTGGTTGATGCTGGAATTCTACAACTTTATCAAAATGAATGGATCCAAATTCATCATTCATTTTCTCCACTGTTGCAGGATTTGCCAAAAGCAAAGCGGGCGAAGAAGGGCGATGATCAGAGTGACAGCGATGGCAAAGACACTGACGGCCCCTATCGTCCAAGCTCTCGTTTCAGAGTGAGCATCTATCAGAAAGTGCAGGTCATTCGTGAGCTTGACAGGTTGGTGGAGTCTGGGATGAAATTTGGACTGGAGAAAAAGGTTATGAAAGCCTTCCCCCAAATCTTCAGAGGTGCCACTGATGGTTCGTTCAAATCCGGTATGCTTGGAAGATGGCTGGTTCAGTGCGAGGAGCAGAATTGGCGTTCAATACCCTTCGCAAAGATGAGTGCCGCTGACAAGAATATGAAGGAGCTTCCCGATTGGGTGAGGATCCCTCTAGGAATGGCTCCCCGAAACCTTGACAGGTTCAAGTTTGGGAAGAACCTGCCACAGAGTGTGCTGGAAAGTCTCGTCTCAATGGTGGAAAGGGTGACTACAGGGGGTGACTCTTCAAGATTGACTGCAGGCAGGTTGAGTGCCAAGAGCGTCAAGGATGAAGCAGAAAGACTACTGAAAGCTTATGCTGAAGCACAGGAAAGAGCAGCCGCAGAAAAGGGCATTGACTGTCCAGAAGCAAAGATCGAAGTTACTGAACGCTGGGCCAACAAGTTCCTCAACAAGTATGGGTGGGTTCGCCGGTCACCAAACACTTACGGAGCATATCTTGACTATGATGATGAGCGCATGGTCAAGAGCAGGAAAATCTGGGAGTTTATGAGGCAGGTCGGGGATTTAGGCGTGCAAGTGTTGCTAGACATGATTGGTTCTGACACACGCTGTAAGCAGAATTGGGATCCTGCTTACTACACTTGTAGGTTTTTTTGAAATATATCATTTATTTATGTATCCACTTATTTATCTATTTGCTTGTTGGTTTTTGTGTTTGTTTATTTTATTTATTTATCTGTTTGCTTAGATATTAATGTATTTATCGATGTTTGTTTTTTATCTGTCATCTATTTATTTATCTATTCATGTATTATATATCTATCTATCTATCTATCTCTTGATTTATTTATTTATCTACTTATTTATTTATCTATGTATCTATCTATCTATTAATTTATCTATGTATTCATGTTTTTACTTATTGCTTATTTATCTATCTATTTATGTATTTATCTATTATTTTATCTATTTACTTATTTGTTTATTTGCTTTTTTATTCACATATAATATATATATATATATATATATATCCAAACAATCAGCAGTGTAAATGTATACAACCATGCGGAAATTTCGATGGTATGGTATAGACACTTTGCAAAGGTCATCCTAGCAATAGTGCTTCATATACTGATATACCGTACCCAGTAAGCAGAATTGCATGTCTGCTTACCACAGCTCGTTCAGGCTGAAGGATGACGTCCGCTTGGATATGGCGCTCAACTTCGATCAAGTTTGGAAAAGTGCGTGGTCCTCCCCTTCAAAGCTTCTACACAGAGTCTTTGCAGGTGATTGCCCAACCAGAATTCTTAAAGGCCGACGGGAAAACATCATGAACCAAATTGCTAGTCTTGCTGGCGACAATTCGTCCTGGGAAGCGAAGAAGCGCAGAATTTCAGGACCAGATATTTTGTTTTTCTAATGAATCTTTCAGTTGTTGCAAAGGCTGATGAAGATTTGTCGATCGGTGATACGGCCATACGCAAGCACAACTACATACATAGATGTATGTACATAAACATATATCATATATATATATATATATAAACATTACACATTTATTCCTATATGGCACATATATATGTATATTTGTGTGTGTGCATACCTGTGTACAAGAAGTCGTATGTACATTCACTTGTAGGTGTTGCACCGTGGCTCCAAGCCAGGAAAAGACGCACGGGCAGACAACGTGGGCCAATCACGGCATTCCATCACAATTGTGACGAGCTTATGGGGCTCAGGAGAAGTTGGACCTCTTTGCTTAGTGCTGCCTTTGGGATTTTTGAGCAGTGAAGAGCAGCTTGATCTGCAACACCGCTTTGCTCCAGATGTCTTTGTGATTTCTTCTGGCCAAGCATCCCATTTTATGCGCGCTGACACTGTCGTGGAGTACATGGAAACGGTTTTAGCTGATGCCTTCCACAGGCGACGTGCTGTCTTGGCTGAGCGCTATGGTCGTTCCTTTGAAAACGAGAAGGGCATTTTGTTGTGCGATGCATTTTCTGGGCACCACGCAACCAGCGATGGCACAGATGTCCAAGGAAACTGGGAATTATATATGTTTGGATCATTTTGGGCTACCATTTTGCAATAGCTACTCTTGTTCAAATGGGCTAGTTACATCATGGTATTGAACATTTTGGTATAAGACAAATCCAACACAAACAAATAATCATGGACATTGAAGGGACATCATCTCCATGGTACGGTGCAGTAAGCAGATTTTGGTCACTCATGGCACCAGTTGAAGCAGAATACTACATGAGTTTACCCATGTTGCACTGCAACATTTGATGGTGTGGCAATCAATTTGTTTAAGCTGATTGGTCAGCAGCTTCCTTCGCCACCGGTGCTACGGCTGTTCCTCATATATACCCGTTTTTATGGTGAATTATCGGTTATTTCTGCTAACATTGGGGTGGTTTTGTTCTCAGCTTATGGAGGTTCTTATTCTTTGATCTTAACCTTCCTCATCCTTCCTCGGAAACTAGTGGGTGCTGTAAGCATTAATGACCCAGGTGGAATACACACATTCCATGCACAAAGGGGCTTGCGCTGATGAGTTCGGGGGGGATCACCACAACAATGTGAAAATAGGAATTCCTATTTTTCAGCTGGTTTTGGCCAATATGGAATTTGGTTCATGCTGAAAATTCAGCACGTGCCATACCCGAGTATGGTGCAGTAAGCAGATTTGCCAACAAGAAGGTAACATACACCAACATGAAACAAGAATGTTTAGCTTGTATACACAAGATCACCATCAATTAATTAACCCTATTGGTGTCTCATTGAAACACAACAGTTAGATATTGCACATAAAATCAAATTTATATGTACATACATATATATATATATATATATATATGTATACACATATGGGGGTTGGACAGTGACACTTTGCTTCGACTCAGGAGAGCAATTCAGCAACACCAATGGGGTGGTTTTACCCAGCCGCCAGCCAGGCGGCTGGAGTGCCAGAGGGCAACCATGTGATGCAGTGCATGCCTTGCTCAGGCGGTACATGACCTTTTACCAGGAGACGATGTTTGGATACCAGGGAAAGCTGATGGATAGGGCCCAGTCAACACCTCTCCTCATGAGCAATGGAAACTTGCACCTATCAGTTTCCCATATGGATTCAGTTCTGTCAGCTATCTATGGGTGGCAAAGGCTTGCAAAACGAAAGAAAGTGCTCAGGTGAGGTGCGCAAAAACTCCCGTGGTCAACAAATTTTATTTCATGGGTTGATCTCTCGATATACACTATTGTAATTGTTTATAACTATGAAATCTAGAAAGACCCTTGCATCAATTTAGGGACAGTTATATACAGGAAAGATGTGTAATGGGGATGGTGGGTGCGGTAAGCAGCTTTGAACACCTGCTTACTGCGCTGCTCTAGGTGGGCTTGGTTGTCTCGTGGCATGGCCAGCATGGAAGAGATGCAGCAGGTTTCGCCAGAGCCCTTTTCCTTGGAAGGGTTGGCTGCTGAAATGGCTGATTGTGAAAAGGAAGATGAAGATTGTCATTTCGAAGCGCCCATGGACGAAGTGTTCGAACGTCCAGACCTGAACCGCACTACGTTTCTATGGCAAATGCAAAGGGAGCCTGGTGATGACCAAGTGGAGGGCTGGGAGCAGGAGGATGAGATTTCCTGGTCTTGCCTGCCAGCCCATTGGCAAAGCATCTTGAACGCAAGGCTGGCCCAGTACAATGCTTCGGTGCAAGATGCCGAGGCATTCTATTTGCATCGCTTGGATAGGTTCGGTGCGGATGACATCAAAACAAAGAATGCCAAGGCCAAATTTGAGAGTGCTCAGAATGGAAAAGGCTCAGTCAGCGCAATCATTATGGTGAAAAGTAGTGGGAAGGAGGCATCCCCTGAGATCTACAAGCGCTCCGTTTTCAACAAGGATGGGGTTCTGCAAGTGGCATTGTCCAAGCACACCGTGGGCTACAAATTGGACCTTCAGACCATGACCCTGGCGACCGTGGAGGATGAGCCAATCTTCAAGCAGCTACGTGTTGTGTCGGTGACAGGAAGGAGCAGAGAAGTGCAGGAGCTCAGATTGCATTTGAACGCTTTGTCTCTGCAATCCAGCAAGGTCCTGGAGAGTATGCCTGATGTCAAAGGGGCCAAAAACCATTTTGTTGCTGGAGACGGCGCAGATGACGATGGTCCTGAAAAAGCTGTTGCCCTGGCTGATCAAGAGCCGTTGGAGACTGAAGATGCAGAGCAGGCTTTGGTAGCACATGCTCCTCTGGATCACATTGCCAGCCCAGACATGGAGACAGAGGAGCAGCCTCATGTTCCGGAGATGGAAGCGCACTGCGAATCTGATCCCTCAGAATCAGAGAAGGAGCCTGAATGTCCTGAATGGCACTTTGAGGACTCCTCGGCTGTGTTTGTCTTGGAAGAGATTGCAAAGGAGGATATCCCTCTGAAGGAGGAGAAGTCCGGTGACAAAAAAGTTCCAGTTGCAATTGCAGTTGCAGGGGCGAAATTCAATATTGTCCCTGCCTTTGTTTTGTTGGAAAAGGCAGGCTTGACTTCTGTTCCCCTCATAGGTGGCTGTGGAATTGGAATCCACCACACCATCAGCGCATGGCAAGTGAGGTACCCTGCCGAGCATCAGAAGTCCATTGCTCGTAGCTTTGGGGTTTTGAAGAAGGGCTACGTGAGTCCAGCTGAGGCATTGCTTCAGTGTTTGCTGTGGGCTTGGCAGCAGCACCAGAAGATCTACCCAAACTGCGAGATTTCCAAGAACAAGGTCATTCTTTTGAAAGGGGCTTTGGTGGCCAAATTAGGTTTTCATGTGAAGTGATTTGAAATCCCATGTTCCGGAAGCTTGTAATGCATCTCCGGCATTTAGATCATCGATCATTCTGCCCTGGTGATGTGTCATTGAGTGACCATATCACAGGGACAGACCAGAATTCGAACAGATCCAACGAGTTCTTGGCGCAGTGGATTGGCCAATCCAATTTCCAAGAGGAACGTTGCTGGGAGAATACATTATTTGATTCAGCAATAGCTGTTTCATGCAGACTAATCATGAATCTTTGTCTTTTTGAATTTGCGAGTGTGCACATACCTGATAAACCTATTGAGCAGTCACATTTCCGTGGCCATCATCAGCATTTCTGTGATAGAATGCGTTCCTCCAATCGTCCATTTGCATCTTCTTGCACGAACGACAGGACTCAAGACACAGCGATGGGAGGGGAAAAACACAAGATTCACCAGTGAATTGGGACAGGGAGTCCACCAAACCCAGGATGTGGTGCAGTAAGCAGATGTTACAACAAGGGGTATGAGTTTCATGTGAATACCTGGTTTGACATCCAATTTTGCGAATGTTCATTTAATGAAACATTGTTGGCTGATTGATGGATTGGTCACTCGATTGGCTGACTCATTATATAGCAAATTGGTTGATTGATTGATTATTGATTAATGGATTGGTTGATGGACTGATTGATTGATTGATTGATTGATTGATTGATTGATTAGGAGATTGATTGGCTGATTGAGTGTTTGACTAATTGGTGGTTGATTCAGTGATTATAATATAATTGATTGGTTAATTGATGGATTAATTGAGTGATTTGATGGGTTGATTAAGTGGTGGATTGGTTGAGTGATTGATTGGGCGATTGGTTGATTGATGGATTTATTCCCTGATAGATTCATTTATGATAGATTAACTGATTGGTGGAGTAATTGATTGCCAATGGACAAGGTGCAGTAAGCGGATGTATTTACCATTGGGGGATGGTGTGCGGTAAGCAGATGGGGGAACGTTGGATTTCATGTTTTTACCCCATCTGCTAAACTTTTGCTGGGGGACCTTTTCTGCCTACTGGAGGGCCGAGACTATAACTAGACACACCCCTCATGCACTAGCCATGGCTCTTTCTGTAAATTTCTTCTTTAGGAGAACCTCAAGGGGAAAACCTATGAAGAAAATAGTAGCTGTCAGCACCCTCTACCCCTTCAGTTAGCGTCCCCCAATGGCTAAATGAACAGATTGGCTTCGTTGGGGATCTTAATCTACCCACGGCTTTTTCGATGGTTAGTATTGACCCACATCCAGAGATGTGCGACGTGAAACGGCTTGTGGCGACAAGGTTGGAGCGAAGCAGTCCAGGTTGCGCTGCTGGGTCGTCAAAGTTGTCGCTTTCACGAAAGGGTCATGGGGATGACCAGTGATCTTTGTCGTTGCCATCTGGCTGATGATTCTCCATCAGGTGCCAAGTGATAGGTCACAGTATTTGTTTGTAACCCAGCAAGTTGTTGCGGTATTGGCTTGTTACTCTCCAACTGTATGATAGGTAGCCATAGGTAGTTATGGAAAGTATAAAGGCTTGTCTGGGATTGGCTGGCTGACGTAACAGTACTCATGATGCTGTGGATGTATCTATCCTTGCAAACAGGTGGCGCTCTGTCGTGCTTGTGCTGGACCGCACCAAAGGATTGGCTTCAGAGCCTGCTGTGGAGGAGGGGCAGATGAATCGTTGGGGAAGATGTCGTGACAACTTGGCAGAGTCAAATCTGAAATGTTATGACTCGCTTAAAATTGTATGACCAAGTGCCACCTTGGCATGACTTTTTGAGCTTTCAGTGGCAGTTTCCACTGAAGTTGTCAGGCATTGGCTCTTGCAGAGGGTGGACGCCGGATGGTCTTCGATGTTCGTGACGAGTAAGTGCGGTGGAGCCTTCTGCATGGCGCCTTTGCAACAATGGAGAGGCCGGGCCTGCGGGCGTTGGTGGAGCCTTGTCAGCGCCCTGCCCTACCTTTAGCACGCTGGACGCGTAGATTTTAGGTGCCAAGTGACAGGGAATACTGTAGCATTGGTTTGTAACCCAGCGAGTTGGGACATTTGGAACTCAGAAAGCCTTCGAGCAGGGAGCCGATTTGGTGACCATGGACCGGGTAAACCTGACAGCATTATCCGCGTATTGCCACCAGTTCGGGCGCCGAAGGGCACCGAAATCATGGCGCAGTTTCGCCGCAGGTTCGGCTGTGGCGAGGCCTTGCTGCGTCTCCCAGCGGCAAAGCCAACGGCATCGGCCGGCGCCTTCGTAGCGTGGCGCCCAGCAGACCTTGAACAAGTGCATAGTGCAGTTGTTAAGTCTGCAGATCAAATGCTACAGGTCTGATGGCCGGTCTTTTGATTGAGTTGGTTGTGGCCAATCTTCAATGATTTTTTTTGATTATCGTTTGGCCGCAGCAACCGAAGCCCTCGCGCAGCCTCATGATACAGAAAATTCAAGCATTCCAAGATGTAAAATTTACTGTAGTAAATACGCTGTTGCTAACACTCACAGAAAACGATGAAGCAGAATGACATAGCAACGTTGTCACATTCATAAACAAAACCAGTGAAGCATTGAGTTACAAATACGAAAATTCGCATGTCCAAAACAGTCTGAATGAATTTGGGACACCCACGCTGTCCATCTTCGATTCTTAGTTTTTCTTATCGATTGGCTGATCTGGTTCGATGTGGATCCTCCAAGCTCTTGCGGCACTGGCAGCACTGGCAGTGGCAACACGGCCCGATGTGGTGTCAGTGACACTTGATTGGGAAACTGGGACGGTGGACAGCGGTCTTGCTGAACCACTCAAGCCTTCGTTCTCCATCAATGGAGACAGTTATGTGCCTCCAAAAAACCCTTATGGGGCAGATTGCTTAGCAAACCCTAGCAATGCAGAATGCTGGCCTGCTTCCATCAACAAGACATCCGTTGATGGTGGCAAAGCCATACACAGTCTTTCCGTTGAAGAAGTGACTTGGGCAAGAGATGGCAATCACGTCTTGAAGGTCTACGCAGATGGCCGGAATTTTGAGACCAGTCAGGATTACCCCAAAAGGTCAGAACTCAGTGCTGTTCAAGACCAATACATCTTCCTGGCTGGTGACCATCAGTTTTTCACGATGAGTTTTTGGCCTGACAGTAGCTGGGATCAAGTTTCAAAGTATTCTATTCTCATCGCACAATGGAAAATGTCCCCATCACTTCCTCATGCAGCTCTACGTCTCAGCAACCTCGGAGACTACAAACTGTTCTTCAGAGGCTATGACCTTTGGGAAGCTGAAGACGGAAATGGAAAGTTCATTGGCTTTGCAAAGCCCGGAGCGTGGAATGACATCAAAGTCTACTTCAAGAAATCACTGGGCAGTGACGGAGTTGCCAAAGTCTGGTTGAATGGTGCTTTAGTTTTTGATCACGCTGGTGCTACCCTACTCACTGACACTGCTCGCGGTTACACGAAGTTTGGCATGTACACAGAAATTCGGGACGAGAGAACCATTTACTTCGACGCAGTTCACTTCTGCCATTCTGCCACAATGGCGCCATGCCTTGAAGGGAAGACTTTTGAAGATTGGGCTGCAGACCAAGCCCATCTGCCCACTGTTGCAGTAACAATGCCACAGGATGGTGCACATGTAGCCTCTGGGAGCTCGGTGGAAGTTGTGGCTGATGCTCAAGATCCAGGGGGGCAGAAGTCTGGGACAAGTGGTGCTATTGCTCAGGTGGAGTTCTTCGCGGGCGAATGTTCCAATGAATCCATTGGAATTGTAACCGCAGCTCCGTTTGCCACGACTTTCGCCCCTGCAGATGGGGCTCACATTCTCACATTGGTTGCAACGGATAGTGATGGAAACGTTGCAACTTCCGACAGAGTTTCCATTCATGTGGGCAACAAACCTCCCGTGGTAGAGATTCAATCACCAGTCCCTCTTCAAAATTTGGAGTCAGGTTCCGAGATCACAATCACCGTGATTGCCAGTGATCCAGATGGAAGCATTGCTCAAGTTGCGCTGTTTGATGGTGATGTCCAGCTTGGCATTGCTGCAGCATCTTCTGGCGGGGCTTATGTTTTGTCGTGGCAGCCAAGTGCTGGCGCACACGAATTGAGCGCTGTCGCCACAGATGGGAGTGGAGCAGTCTCTACGTCGTTGGTTCAGGTCACAGTGGATGCTACGATTGAGAACGTGACTCTGAGGGCACTGGAGGATGCATCACTCCGTGAAGAGAGGCCTACTTCAACAGCAAATTGGGGACTTGTGGAGATTTACGGCAAGCCAGCTGGCCGAATTGTTGGCATTTTCAAGTTCGACATCTCTTCCTTGCAAGGGAAAGCACAGGTTCGCAGCGCCAAGCTGCAGCTGTTCGCTACAGAAATCAATAGCAACGCCCAGTCAGGGATCACTTTGGCCGTGTTTTCTTCGGCCAGTTCCTGGGAAGAGGCTTCGGTTACTTGGTCCAATGGACCATCAAGAGGCAACAGCTTGGGAAGTTTCACCATAAATCAAGTTCAACTCAATGAGTACCTTGAGATCGACGTCACCAGCTACATCGCAGACAGCTTCCAGACGTTGCAAGCCGTGACGTTGTGGGTGGAAGAGGCAGATGTCACATCCAAACAGATCAAATTTGAAAGCACTAGGGACGACAAAGTGAATCCACCGCAGCTGCAGATCATGACAAGCAGCATTGCAGCTTTTCCAACAGGCAGCTTGCAAGAATGCGGCCTCGTGAGTGTTTCATCAACATCCACGTTGGGTCCGAACACAGCCAGTTCAGTCAGTAGTTCAACCTCCTCAAACTCCTCAACATCAACCACCTCAACCACCTCAACCACCTCAACCACTTCGGTGGCGACTCAAAACTGTGACGCCGCACTTGAAGCTTGCAGGACAAATTGCTGTTCATGGTCGCATGGCAAGAACGGCTGCCAGGCATATGCAAAAGGTTGGTTGGAAGGAAACAACACCTGCCACAAATGCCTGCCCACTTCTCGCGACTATGCGCCGGCAAGTCTTATGGAATGTCATGCGCTGTGTGAGGAGTTGGTCAGTGCTTTGGACAACCAGGGTGATTGCAAGAAAGGCTGCGACTACATGGAGAGCAGCAAAGCAGTGTGTGGCCTGGATCTGACGGATCCGAGTAGAGCTCAGTTGGCTGGTCATCTAGCCATCCTTTGCATGGTTGTAACATTCTTTTTGTCCTTGTAAAACAAGGGCAGACACTCAGTGCCTATAGCAACTATAGGACCTAATTACCCTGTTGCCTCCTTTGACAAGGCACATGTGGAGCAGCCAGGTTCCACGTGTTACTAGTAACTAGTACGTTTCAATCCGTTTGAAGTATGTAGAACTAGATGTGCATGTCACAAGGAAGATGGAGTCAGAAAAATCACGAAATGGACAGAGATGGAGACTGTGAGATCGCGAGGTGCTGTGATTTAAGCAACAATTTCCTATATGAGATATGGTAAATGCGGGTTAAGTATGCTTATATATACAAATATATATATATATATACTAGTGGTGAATCTTAATTTGCAATGCATTTGTGCATTGATCCCACGTGCTTGGTATTCTCTCGAAACAACGCAGTGTCAGACCAGTGCACCTGTGAAGTGAAATGTTTCACACAGTTGCAGATTTGGTCAGGTTTGGTCACAGTGCACTGTACAGTCTAAGATCAGCTGACAGTGCCCTGCTGAAAAGTGTCAGGCAGGGCATCTTGCGACTTTCGGAGTTGCGACTCTGCCCCGAGGTGGGGAGTGGAGCAATGATCTGGAGAGCAGGGAAGGTTGAGCGAAGCCAAGAAATAGCTCGGTCAACAGGTTTCCGCGAGGGATGATCCCAACCTGCAGTGGGGCAAGGGAATGCCTTGGGATGATCAGAACGCGAGGTTTTTGTGTGGTCGCCAGACCAGGCCGGATCAATGGAGTAGTAAGCCCAGGCCAATGTGGCTCAAACAGGTTAGATGGGTCAGCTTGGTGGTTGCGCAAAGTGCTCAACTTGAGACTTCAATTTCGCTGGCTTTTGGAGAAGGATGAAACACATTGGAACACAATTGGTCATTTTCACTGGGTGTGCTACTACATGCTAACCCTAATGCAGTCCCTGAACAAAACAACATTCTATTGAAGTGCTGAACACACTTTTACGACACGGCCACACATTGAAATCGTGGAGGCGTGCGAAAGCCAAGCATCTTTGCAAGAAGACTTGTGTAGGTCCCTCAGAGCCACTGTTGGACTCGCTGGTCTCATCTCCCATAAGACGAGTCCAACACATTGCCTTGGGCCTTGCAGCCCCGGTGGAACAGACTCTTGCGAAGATTGACACTACGCCTCCCATTGAGGTCGAGCTGAAGACCAGTTTTTGTCGGAGAAATTCCTTCCTTGGGCTGAGAAAGAGGCAGTCAATGCTCGTGCGGGTGTGTTACAGAGTGGATTTGTGCTATACCATTGCAGCAGATTGAGATGGCCGGAACACGCTGATTTTGCAGTAATTAGCCAGAGGTTGAAAGGCGCACAGAAACATCATATTTCCATATATTTCCACACGAAGCACTTTAGATGCCCCAGGAAGGCCAAGCTGCATGGATCCTTTGCAACGATGGAGAGGCGGGGCCTGCGGCCGTTGGTGGAACCTTGTCAGTGAATTTTTTCTACATTATATTCAGAAAGCCAGATGCGGTAATACATTTCTGCTCCGGAGTTATCGCAGTAAGGGATTCTTCGACCAGCTCAATGTAACTCCAAAAAATCTGACCTGAATTGTTGGCCTATTTGTGGCCTGACTTGACAGTCGTTGCCATGCCCAAAATCATCGGTTGCATCACCATCAGTGTTCATATGGCCATGGACTGCTGCAGGCCTTTGCCTTGAGGCGTCCCTTCCTGGAGTTTGGCCAGGCACACGTGGAGGGCCTGTGTCATGATCTTCAACCTCCCCTAGTCTTGCAGACTGTCTCCCAGAGTCCTGTCTAGGCCTAGCAAACCTGTCTCGGCGTCGTTTCCGGGAACGGTGGCTCTCCATCTCAGTGGTTTGTCCTGTTGGCATGACGCAACACTACATATCCCCCAAACTGGTAGAGGACATGCTACAAAAATATTTTTTTGCTGAACTCGAATTCTCTGACCGCTATTCCATACATCTAAAGGTTCAACTCACAGTGGCAGAGTCACAACCCCTTCCTGTGCTAAACATCCCTGGAATGATCAAATGGGCCACCTTGGGACTCTATTCTTGTATAGCCCCGTGCCATGCGGTGATCATCTACCCTTTATTTGGTACATGTGGGATGATTCGCATCCGCATTCCGCCAGAAGTAGAATAGGGACAGATGTATGCAAAACGATGAAGTCACGATTCGAGGCTGGCGAAATGGAACCAAACAAGAGAGCCATGAAAGAGACCACCAAAATTGCACAGAATCCGCCATGATTTGAACCAGAATTGCAAGGACTCAGGCATCGTTTGAACATGTTTGTTCCATGAACTGGACACACACCCCATGCACTAGCCATGGCTCTTTCTGTAAATTTCTTCTTTAGGAGAACCTCAAGGGGAAAACCTATGAAGAAAATAGTAGCTGTCAGCACCCTGTACCCCTTCAGTTAGCGTCCCCCAATGGCTAAATGAACAGATTGGCTTCGTTGGGGATCTTAATCTACCCACGGCTTTTTCGATGGTTAGTATTGACCCACATCCAGAGATGTGCGACGTGAAACGGCTTGTGGCGACAAGGTTGGAGCGAAGCAGTCCAGGCTGCGCTGCTGGGTCGTCAAAGTTGTCGCTTTCACGAAAGCGTCGTGGTGATGACCAGTGATCTTTGCCATGGCAATCTGGCTGATGTTTCTCCATCAGGTGCCAAGTGATAGGTCATAGTATTTGTTTGTAACCCAGCAAGTTGATTGCGGTATTGGCTTGTTACTCTCCAACTGTATGATAGGTAGCCATAGGTAGTTATGGAAAGTATAAAGGCTTGTTTGGGATTGGCTAGCTGATGTAACAGTACTCATGATGCTGTGGATGTATCTATCCTTGCAAACAGGTGGCGCTCTGTTGTGCTTGTGCTGGACCGCACCAAAGGATTGGCTTCAGAGCCTGCTGTGGAGGAGGGGCAGACGAATTGTTGGGGAAGATCTAGTGACAACTTGGCAGAGTCAAATCTGAAATGTTATGACTCGCTTAAGATTGCATGACCAAGTGCCACCTTGGCATGACTTTTTGAGCTTTCAGTGGTAGTTTCCTCTGAAGTTGTCAGGCACTGGCTCTTGCAGAGGGTGGACGCCGGATGGTCTTCGATGTTCGTGACGAGTAAGTGCGGTGGAGCCTTCTGCATGGCGCCTTTGCAACAATGGAGAGGCCGGGCCTGCGGGCGTTGGTGGAGCCTTGTCAGCGCCCTGCCCTACCTTTAGCACGCTGGACGCGGCGGAAGATTTTAGGTGCCAAGTGACAGGTCATAGTATTGGTTTGTAATACAGCGAGTTGGGACATTTGGAACTCAGAAAGCCTTCGAGCAGCCGATTTGGTGACCATGGACCGCCGCAGGTTCGGCCATGGCAAGGCCTTGCGTCGCGTCTCTCAGAGGCAAAGCCAACGGCAGCGACTGGCGCCTTCGTAGCGTGGCGCCCAGCAGACCTTGTGAAGTGCATAGTGCAGTTGTTAAGTCTGCAGATCAAATGCTACAGGTCTGATGGCCAGTCTTTTGATTGAGTTGGTTGTGGCCAATCTTCAATGATTTTTTTTGATTATCGTTTGGCTGCAGCAATCGAAGCCCTCGGGCAGCCTCATGATACAGAAAATTCAAGCATTCCAAGATGTAAAATTTATTGTAGTAAACACGCTGTTGCTCTAACACTCACAAAAAACGATGAAGCATATATAGTGACATAGCAACGTTGTCACATCAATCCTCACCACCAGTGAAGCATTGAGTTACAAATACGAAAATTCGCATGTGCAAAACAGTCTGAATGAATTTGGGACACCCACGCTGTCCATCTTCGATTCTTAGTTTTTCTTCTCGATTGGCTGATCTGGTTCGATGTGGATCCTCCAGTGGCCGAAGCACCACAGGAGCCAACGGAGGAGACAGCTAAAGTTCAAGCGCCAGATGCAGCACCAGTGGCCGAAAGCACCCGAGGAGCCAACGGAGGAGACAGCTAAAGTTCAAGCGCCAGATGCAGCACCAGTGGCTGAAGCAACAGAGGAGCCCAAGGAGGAGGCAGCTGAATTTCCAGCGCCAGATGCATCACCAGTCGCTGCAGCCCCCGAGGAGCCAACTGAGGAGACAGCTAGAGTTCAAGCGCCAGATGCAGCACCAGTGGCTGAAGCAACAGAGGAGCCCAAGGAGGAGGCAGCTGAATTTCCAGCGCCAGATGCATCACCAGTCGCTGCAGCCCCCGAGGAGCCAACTGAGGAGACAGCTAGAGTTCAAGCGCCAGATGCAGCACCAGTGGCTGAAGCAACAGAGGAGCCCAAGGAGGAGGCAGCTGAATTTCCAGCGCCAGATGCATCACCAGTCGCTGCAGCCCCCGAGGAGCCAACTGAGGAGACAGCTAGAGTTCAAGCGCCAGATGCAGCACCAGTGGCTGAAGCAACAGAGGAGCCCAAGGAGGAGGCAGCTGAATTTCCAGCGCCAGATGCATCACCAGTCGCTGCAGCCCCCGAGGAGCCAACTGAGGAGACAGCTAGAGTTCAAGCGCCAGATGCAGCACCAGTGGCTGAAGCAACAGAGGAGCCCAAGGAGGAGGCAGCTGAATTTCCAGCGCCAGATGCATCACCAGTCGCTGCAGCCCCCGAGGAGCCAACTGAGGAGACAGCTAGAGTTCAAGCGCCAGATGCAGCACCAGTGGCTGAAGCAACAGAGGAGCCCAAGGAGGAGGCAGCTGAATTTCCAGCGCCAGATGCATCACCAGTCGCTGCAGCCCCCGAGGAGCCAACTGAGGAGACAGCTAGAGTTCAAGCGCCAGATGCAGCACCAGTGGCTGAAGCAACAGAGGAGCCCAAGGAGGAGGCAGCTGAATTTCCAGCGCCAGATGCATCACCAGTCGCTGCAGCCCCCGAGGAGCCAACTGAGGAGACAGCTAGAGTTCAAGCGCCAGATGCAGCACCAGTGGCTGAAGCAACAGAGGAGCCCAAGGAGGAGGCAGCTGAATTTCCAGCGCCAGATGCATCACCAGTCGCTGCAGCCCCCGAGGAGCCAACTGAGGAGACAGCTAGAGTTCAAGCGCCAGATGCAGCACCAGTGGCTGAAGCAACAGAGGAGCCCAAGGAGGAGGCAGCTGAATTTCCAGCGCCAGATGCATCACCAGTCGCTGCAGCCCCCGAGGAGCCAACTGAGGAGACAGCTAGAGTTCAAGCGCCAGATGCAGCACCAGTGGCTGAAGCAACAGAGGAGCCCAAGGAGGAGGCAGCTGAATTTCCAGCGCCAGATGCATCACCAGTCGCTGCAGCCCCCGAGGAGCCAACTGAGGAGACAGCTAGAGTTCAAGCGCCAGATGCAGCACCAGTGGCTGAAGCAACAGAGGAGCCCAAGGAGGAGGCAGCTGAATTTCCAGCGCCAGATGCATCACCAGTCGCTGCAGCCCCCGAGGAGCCAACTGAGGAGACAGCTAGAGTTCAAGCGCCAGATGCAGCACCAGTGGCTGAAGCAACAGAGGAGCCCAAGGAGGAGGCAGCTGAATTTCCAGCGCCAGATGCATCACCAGTCGCTGCAGCCCCCGAGGAGCCAACTGAGGAGACAGCTAGAGTTCAAGCGCCAGATGCAGCACCAGTGGCTGAAGCAACAGAGGAGCCCAAGGAGGAGGCAGCTGAATTTCCAGCGCCAGATGCATCACCAGTCGCTGCAGCCCCCGAGGAGCCAACTGAGGAGACAGCTAGAGTTCAAGCGCCAGATGCAGCACCAGTGGCTGAAGCAACAGAGGAGCCCAAGGAGGAGGCAGCTGAATTTCCAGCGCCAGATGCATCACCAGTCGCTGCAGCCCCCGAGGAGCCAACTGAGGAGACAGCTAGAGTTCAAGCGCCAGATGCAGCACCAGTGGCTGAAGCAACAGAGGAGCCCAAGGAGGAGGCAGCTGAATTTCCAGCGCCAGATGCATCACCAGTCGCTGCAGCCCCCGAGGAGCCAACTGAGGAGACAGCTAGAGTTCAAGCGCCAGATGCAGCACCAGTGGCTGAAGCAACAGAGGAGCCCAAGGAGGAGGCAGCTGAATTTCCAGCGCCAGATGCATCACCAGTCGCTGCAGCCCCCGAGGAGCCAACTGAGGAGACAGCTAGAGTTCAAGCGCCAGATGCAGCACCAGTGGCTGAAGCAACAGAGGAGCCCAAGGAGGAGGCAGCTGAATTTCCAGCGCCAGATGCATCACCAGTCGCTGCAGCCCCCGAGGAGCCAACTGAGGAGACAGCTAGAGTTCAAGCGCCAGATGCAGCACCAGTGGCTGAAGCAACAGAGGAGCCCAAGGAGGAGGCAGCTGAATTTCCAGCGCCAGATGCATCACCAGTCGCTGCAGCCCCCGAGGAGCCAACTGAGGAGACAGCTAGAGTTCAAGCGCCAGATGCAGCACCAGTGGCTGAAGCAACAGAGGAGCCCAAGGAGGAGGCAGCTGAATTTCCAGCGCCAGATGCATCACCAGTCGCTGCAGCCCCCGAGGAGCCAACTGAGGAGACAGCTAGAGTTCAAGCGCCAGATGCAGCACCAGTGGCTGAAGCAACAGAGGAGCCCAAGGAGGAGGCAGCTGAATTTCCAGCGCCAGATGCATCACCAGTCGCTGCAGCCCCCGAGGAGCCAACTGAGGAGACAGCTAGAGTTCAAGCGCCAGATGCAGCACCAGTGGCTGAAGCAACAGAGGAGCCCAAGGAGGAGGCAGCTGAATTTCCAGCGCCAGATGCATCACCAGTCGCTGCAGCCCCCGAGGAGCCAACTGAGGAGACAGCTAGAGTTCAAGCGCCAGATGCAGCACCAGTGGCTGAAGCAACAGAGGAGCCCAAGGAGGAGGCAGCTGAATTTCCAGCGCCAGATGCATCACCAGTCGCTGCAGCCCCCGAGGAGCCAACTGAGGAGACAGCTAGAGTTCAAGCGCCAGATGCAGCACCAGTGGCTGAAGCAACAGAGGAGCCCAAGGAGGAGGCAGCTGAATTTCCAGCGCCAGATGCATCACCAGTCGCTGCAGCCCCCGAGGAGCCAACTGAGGAGACAGCTAGAGTTCAAGCGCCAGATGCAGCACCAGTGGCTGAAGCAACAGAGGAGCCCAAGGAGGAGGCAGCTGAATTTCCAGCGCCAGATGCATCACCAGTCGCTGCAGCCCCCGAGGAGCCAACTGAGGAGACAGCTAGAGTTCAAGCGCCAGATGCAGCACCAGTGGCTGAAGCAACAGAGGAGCCCAAGGAGGAGGCAGCTGAATTTCCAGCGCCAGATGCATCACCAGTGGCTGAAGCACCAGAGGAGCCAACTGAGGAGACAGCTAAAGTTCAAGCGCCAGATGCATC
>VSDK01026904.1:112726-159596 GCA_009767595.1 Symbiodinium kawagutii
CTGAAGCGCCAGAGGAGCCAAAGGAGGAGTCAGCAGAAGTTGAAGCCCCAGATGCATCACCACTCCCTGAAGCGCCAGAGGAGCCAAAGGAGGAGTCAGCAGAAGTTGAAGCCCCAGATGCATCACCACTCCCTGAAGCGCCAGAGGAGCCAAAGGAGGAGTCAGCAGAAGTTGAAGCCCCAGATGCATCGCCAGTGGCTGAAGCGCCAGAGGAGCCAAAGGAGGAGTCAGCAGAAGTTGAAGCCCCAGATGCATCACCACTCCCTGAAGCGCCAGAGGAGCCAAAGGAGGAGTCAGCAGAAGTTGAAGCCCCAGATGCATCGCCAGTGGCTGAAGCGCCAGAGGAGCCAAAGGAGGAGTCAGCAGAAGTTGAAGCCCCAGATGCATCGCCAGTGGCTGAAGCGCCAGAGGAGCCAAAGGAGGTGGTTGCTCTAGAGGAGCCAAAGCCAAAGGAGGAGGCAACTGACGCCCAAGTTTAGGGCTTGACTTTCTGAGGTAGTGACTTTTTGTCAAAAAGTAGATGCAATTATAGTTTTTCTTCATGCAATCCATCAAGTCTGCTTCATTCGTTTGTTGTTAAGGACAGATCTCAAGAGTGTGTTCTTCAGTTCTGCCAGCATCGCACTGTTTGGTTGATGTGGTTGTCCGTGTTTTTTTGTACGAATTAAATTAAACAATTCCAGCACATTTCCGGCACTGCTTCAATTGTGACAAATGTGTTTTCTCCGAGAGATCGTCATGGTACAGTGGATGTCTAAGCTGAAGCCATGTGTGTTCTGATGTCCTGTCACTGGAAACGGTACAGAGCTGAGCACCGCATGTAGCATGCGCAAATTAATGGCATGGCGTGACGCACTGCCAGGGAACAACAAACAGGAGTCCGTTCAAAGTCCGGGCTTCCATGCAACCCAGCTTTTGTCACACTTAGACTCTCCTAAACCCAGGTCAGGTATTTTCCATGGACACCGCTTCAGAATATCACATGTCAAGACCTCTTCAGGTGTCAGTGTGTGTGTGTGTATCTGTGTTTGTCTGTCTCTCTGTCTCTCTGTCTCTCGTCTCTGTGTCTCTGTGTGTGTGTGTGTGTGTTTGAAATTATACACCTGTTTCCACGCCTTTTTTCTGGCGACTGATTGATTTTGTCTCCATTTTGCACATTTGGAGTGTAAGTGTCTGCGTAGGGCGCGACCCAGTGTAGAATTCTTTGTCAAATTTGGCAGGCCGCGAAGTCCAAGAGGAAGTGCATCCAATGGATGACGTGTTTCCTTTTGGCGCTCATGTCCTTGGCGTCAAAAGTGTGGTGGGCCAGTCGCGTGCCGAACGCGACGAGGGGCGCAAAGAACGCCCACATTTCGTCGCAAAACTTTGCTTCAAAGTGCGCGGAGGAGCACCAAAACGTCGAGGAGGCATCGCAGAAGACTGGGGAAAGCGAGTCCGGTGCTGAAGCCGTGAGGACAGGAGAAGAGATCTCCAGATCTCCAGCGGGCGCAGCAGTGCTTTGGCGGATGTCCCATGTGTGGCTGACGCATCTGACGCTCTTCCGCTGCTTCCCGGAGCCCATTTTCATCGCTCCGTGGGTCAGAGCATTTTCCCAGCAGATGGTTGGTCAGGGAATCCTTCGAAGGTCTTTGACAAACAACACCACGATCAACTGCGGAGATCAGTGGATCCACACTTTGTGGCTAGACTGCCGTTTAGTGAATGTTGTTTTGTTTATTTTGTTTGTATTTCATGAGTCTTTTTGCAAATGAACATGCTGAGAACGTTCCTGTTATTTGCACATGGGTCCCTCCACGCAGGCCGAAATTGGAAACCGCCAGTTTCCAAGTTAAGCGCATATGGGTTGCAAAGTGCCAACAAAACTTCTGGGTTTTAGCAATTTGAAAGACATATGTTGTTTGACCTTCGGCGGCTTATTGTTCAGTATATCGCAAGTCATGGGCCTGTTAATTGTTGGGATGAAGCAGTCTCTTATTGTGTTTTTGCAATGCACATGAGCTTGGGGTTCCTGTTCATGTTCTAAGGTGGACGTCTGGTGTTGGCAGAAACATGCCAACACTGGCTTTCATCTTCCCGGCGTTTGACATTTGCAAACGCTTTTCAAGATAGTTTCACAGGAGATTGTTTCACAAAACGAAGAATACTGCATTTGAAAAAGTCAACTGGGAAACCTGGTCTCGGCGTCATTGCTGGGAATGGTGGCTCTCCATTGCATCGGTTTGTGCTGTTGGGATGATTGGCTGTGTGAGCAGGCACCGCAAGCGTCAATCCATCAATGCAAAGTCCGTCTCTATTTCTATCTCATGCTTTTTCTTGTGCAAGTTGACACGGATGATGATCAAGCGAAACCAAATATCCCCCAAACTGGTGGGTGGCGTGGCACAAAACTATTATTGCTACCTTTGTCATCTGGTTAACTCTCGCACTGCTCCTTCGGCGTGCGTGCATCTAAGCCTTTGACTCAAAGCAGCGCAATCGAACCCCCTGCCTGTGGTAAACATGCAAGGAATGACCAAATGGGCCACCTTAGACCCCATTTATTTCACTTTTGGCGTTGACCGCCCATAGCCATGGCAGCTACTATTTTTGGCTACGATTCGCATCCACATTCCGCCAGAAGTGGAATAGGGACAAGTGACTGCAAAACCCCTCCCATCCACTAGCCATAGGTGGGCTCTTGCTGTAAGAGCAATCTCACGGGTACATCTAAAGCAGGTAGTACATTAATTATTGGTGAATTTTGTGACAACATGTGGCTGTCGGCACCCCGTACCCCTTTGGTTCGCATCGCCCACGTATATTATATAGATGAGATATTCACTGCGTCCCTTCGGTTCGCATCCCCCAAATGAAGAGACGAGTCTTTATGGGGGGACCTTCATCTACCCACGGCTTTGGGATGGTTGGTGTTGACATCCAGAAGCGCGCTGACAAGGTTGGAGCCAAGGAGTCCAGGCTGATGCTGCGCTGGTGGGTTGGCCAAGTGCAAGTTGTACCACGCTTTCATCATAGGGATGACCAGTGATTGGTCAAGGGGATGTTCTACCTATGATTGTAGATGATTTTTGCCGGTGTACTGTTGCTCATCTGTAATCAGCTAGTTGACTGTATTAGCTACTTGCTCTTCAACTCTAATAGGGGTATTGGAATGGCATAGGCTTGTCTGGGATCAGCTAGCTACTGCAACACTGCTTATCATGCTGTGGGGGACTTGTCCTTGCAAACAGGTGGAGCTCTGTTGTGCTTATGCTGGACTGCGCCAGAGGGTTTGGTACCCGCTGTTGAGGAGCGGCAGATGAAGAGTTGGGGAAGGTGACAACTTGGCAGAGTCAAATCTGAAACTTTCAGTGCCGGAAGATTCCATGAAAGTTGTATCAGGCACTGGCTCGTGCAGAGGGCGACGGATGGTCTTCGATGTTTGTGAGGAAGAAGTACAGAAAAACTACAATGGAGAGGCCTGGCCGGTGGAGCCTTGTCAGTGAATTGCCCTGCAGTCTTCAGAAAGCCAGATGCGGTAGTACATTTCTGCGCCGGAGTTGTCGCAGTAAGGAGTTGTTCGACCAGCTCAGTCTAACTCTCCCGAAATTTCCGACCTGAACCGTTCTGAGTTATTTCGACAAAGCCAAAATGGCTGATTGGACTGCCGCAGGTCTTTACCTTGAGTCGTCCCTTCCTGGAGATTGGCCAGGCACACTGTGGAGGGGCCTGTGTCATGATCTTCAACCTCCCCTCGTCTTGCAGACTGTCTCCCAGACTCCTGTCTCCCCGCTTTCATATTTTGGAAACATGCTATTTGGGGTGTATGAAGGTTTGATTAATGATGATACACACATATCAATTACATGTGAGTATACTGTCTCTCTCTCTCTCTATAAATGTTTGTATTAATCATGTAAATGTACTTAAATTTGTTGAATATTTCTTGAATATTTATTGAATAATTCTATTGAAGATTTCTTTCATATATTGTAGTTCTATTGGCAGTTCTTGAAGACAAAAGCGGGGGTGGCAGCTGAGTGGTGTTTCAGGGCGACCAATCCAGTGACTTCATCATTCTCCCCACCCTCAACTGGCACCAGCCTTATGGGCACTTGAATCTCTCAGGTCCTCAGGGAAAGTCTAGTTTCGCAAATTTTCGCTCTATGAATAAAGGATCTGAGACTTGACGCATCCTGGAGTACAAATGCAGGCGAATGCAGGCCGCCCGGATAGGAATCAGCAGAAGAGCCAACGGAGGAGGCTGAAGTTCAATATGCGTCGCCAGAAGCAGCAGAAGAGCCAACGGAGGAGGCTGAAGTTCAAGATGCATCGCCAGAAGCAGCAGAAGAGCCAACGGAGGAGGATGAAGTTCAAGATGCATCGCCAGAAGTAGCAGAAGAGCCAACGGAGGAGGCTGAAGTTCAAGATGCATCGCCAGAAGTAGCAGAAGAGCCAACGGAGGAGGCTGAAGTTCAAGATGCATCACCAGAGGAGCCAACGGAGGAGGCAAGAATAGTTTTTCTCTATACAAACCATCAAGTTTGCCTCATTCCTTTTTGATTTAAGGATAGATCTCAAGAGTGTGTCCTTCCCTTCTGCTAGCAGCGCACTGTGTGGTTGATGTGGTGGTCTGTTTTTTACAAATGAAACAATTCCAACACATTCCCGGCACTGCTGGGTGAATTGTGACATATGTGTTTTCTTTCCGAGAGACCGTCATGGTACAGTGGATGTCTGAGCTGAAGCCTCGTCTGTTCTGATGTCCTGCCACTGCAAACGGCACAGAGCTGAGCACGACATGTAGCATACGCAAATTCATGGCATGGCGTGATGCACTGTCAGGGAACAACAAACAGGAGTCTGTTCAAAGTCGAGGCTTCCATGCAACCCAGTTTTTGTCACACTTAGATTCTGCTAAACCCAGGTCAGGTATTTTCCATGGACTCCGATTCAAATTATCGCATGTCAAGACCTCTTCAGGTGTCTCTCTCTGTGTGTGTGTGTGTTTGAAACTATAAACTTGTTTGCGCGCCTTTTTTCTGGCGACTGATTGATTTTCTTTCCATTTTGCACATTTGGAGTGTAAGTGTCTGCGTAGGGCGCGACCCAGTGTAGCATTCTTTGTCAAATTTGGCAGGCCGCGAAGTCCAAGAGGAAGTGCATCCAATGGATGACGTGTTTCCTTTTGGCGCTCATGTCCTTGGCGTCAAAAGTGTGGTGGGCCAGTCGCGTGCCGAACGCAACGAGGGGCGCAAAGAACGCCCACATTTCGTCGCAAAACTTTGCTTCAAAGTGCGCGGAGGAGCACCAAAACGTCGAGGAGGCATCGCAGAAGACTGGGGAAAGCGAGTCCGGTGCTGAAGCCGTGAGGACAGGAGAAGAGATCTCCAGATCTCCAGCGGGCGCAGCAGTGCTTTGGCGGATGTCCCATGTGTGGCTGGCGCATCTGACGCTCTTCCGCTGCAGCGTCGGGTTCTCGACGTGCCAAGAGCTCTTCCCGGAGCCCATTTTCATCGCTCCGTGGGTCAGAGCATTTTCCCAGCAGATGGTTGGTCAGGGAATCCTTCGAAGATCTTTGACAAACAACACCACGATCAACTGCGGAGATCAGTGGATCCACACTTTGTGGCTAGACTGCTATTTGGCGAATTCTTTTTGATTTTTTTGTTTTCATCAGGATGTGGAGATTTGTCTTTTTTGCAAATGAACATGCTGAGAACGTTCCTGTTATTTGCACATGGGTCTGTCCACGGAGACCAAAATTGGAAGCCACCAGTTTCGAAGTTGAGCGCATATGAGTTGTAAAGCGCCGACAAAACTCCTGGGTTTTAGCAATTTGAAAGACATATGTTTCTTGACCTTCGGCCGCTTATCTTTCAGTATGGTAAGGCGCGGGCATTTTGATTGCTAGGATGAAGCAGCCTCTGCTTGTGTTTTTGCAATGCACATGAGCTTGGGATTCCTGTTCATGCTCTAAGGTGGACGTCTGGTGTTGGCAGAAATATGCCAACACTGGCTTTCATCTTCCCGGCCACTGAAATCCGCAAACGCTTTTCAAAATAGTTTCACAGGAGATTGTTTCACAAAACGACGAATACTGCATTTGAAAAAGGCAAGTGGGAAACCAGGTCTCAGCGTCATTGTTGGGAATGGTGGCTCTCCATTTCATCGGCTTGTGCGGTTGGGATGATTGGCTGTGTGAGCAGGCACGGCAAGCGTCGATCCATCAGTGCAAAGTCCGTCTCTATTTCTATCTCATGCTTTTCTTGTGCAAGTTGACATGGGTGATGATCAAGCGAAAGCAAATATCCCCCAAATTGGCAGGTGGCATGGCACAAAACTATTATTGCTACATATTGCTACCTTTTATATTTGGTTAACTCTCGCACTGCTCCTTCACGCCAGTCGAAACCCCCTGCCTGTGGGAAACTTGGAAGGGATGACCAAATGGGCCACCTTGAAACCCAATTCTTTCACTTTTGGCGTTGACCGCCCATAGCCATGTGGTGCATATGGCAGCTACTTTTCTTGGCTACGATTCGCATCCACATTCCGCCAGAAGTGGAATAGGGACAAGTGACTGCAAAACCCCTTCCATCCACTAGCCGTAGGTGGGCTCTTGCTGTAAGAGCAATCTCACTGGTACATTCGAAGCAAGTAGTATATTAATTATTGGTGAATTTTGACAACATGTGGCTGTCGGCGCCCTGTACCCCTTTGGTTCGCATCCCCCCAACTGAACAGACGACTAGTCTTTATTGGGATCTTCATCTACCCACGGCTTTGGGATGGTTAGTGTTGACTCATATCCAGAAGCGCCAAGCTGACAAGGTTGGAGCGCACCAGTGCAGGCTGATGTTGCGCGCTGATGGGTTGGCCAAGTGCAAGTAGTACCACGCTTTCATCATGTCATGGGGATGACCAGTGAGTGGTCAAGGGGATATGATACCTATGATTGTAGACGATCTTTGCCGTTGTTGCTCATGATTCTTGATTAGGTGCCAAGTGACATGTCGTGATATTGGTCTGTAACCAGCTAGTTGAGTGTATCAGCTAGTTACTCTTTAACTATATTGGAATGGTAGAGGAGCTTGCGGGATCAGCTAGCGCTTGTTCAACACGACTAATGATGCTGTGGATGGACCTGTCGTTGCAAACAGGTGAATCTCTGCTGTGCTTGTGCTCACCAACGGCTTTCTTATGGAGCCCGGTGTGGAGGAGTGGCTGACCAAGTGCCGCCTTGGCATGACTTTGAGGCAGTGAATTTTGCAGAGGACCCCAGTTGGTCTTTGATGTTCGTGACGAGTCCAAAAGTACTTCCTGTAACAGTCGTATTTTCAAAGATGCTCCGACAGAGCAGACGAATACCTAAGTGTCCATGCTTCGGAAGAGTCTTTGACGGTTTTTACAAATATCGATCCAATAGGACACTTTACCCTCGTGTCCGCTTGCGTGGAAAAAAGAGCGAATGCCCTTCACAGTTTGCAGATGTCTGCAGGACTGAAACCACAAACCCTGGTTGAACTGCTACGGAAAAACCGTCGGTTGATTTTGGATGTACGTCCTGCAGGCTCAATCAGAATCGGGGTCATTTTGGTGGTCCATTTTGCTCGGTGTTCATTTTGGGGTTCAGACCCTGTTTGGCCGTTTTTACATTCCAAGTCTGCTCCCAACTGCTTCCTCGCCTGCGCGCGAGGTTGCTGAAATTTTACGAAAGCAAAGACATCAAGCTGCAAGAAGTCGCTCACATCGCCATTGATGAAGCCGCCATGCCAAGTTCGGGGGGGAAACTGTGCGCAACCTATGACTAGTAACCATGGCCAACCCGGGGCCACTCTCAAGCACTTTTTACAGCTACCAATATTCACTATCAAGCCGTGTGCCTTTCCCACTCTGAAATCAGAGTTGGCCCTTGCTGAAGGGCTGGGAGAGCGCAAGTGATTTACAGCACAGACTCCCTTTGGCCTGCTGCGAGGCCGACTTCTTGTTGACACAGGGCTTCGAAGATCTCTACAAAATTCTGGACATTGTCAATCAGGAGTCAAGGCAGACCTGGGAGAGAGCAAGCTGCAGCTAGCTCTTTGGTTGAATCTTCAAAGCTATAGCAGCTATTCTTGGTGATGATGGTGTTCTGAGCACCACAGATCCTTCAATGGCTATTTGAGCATTTACTTATGAACAGCTTACGGTCGTGATTTTTGTTATTGTTTCCTGAGACCAACCGAAATGAGCAGAAGCTCCTGACACAAACTGCTTTACATTAAAAAAACACTCAATCCATTTGCTGTTGTGCCCGCTTTCGACTACGACACTTTTTTCACCTTCGTCGGGCCAGCTGACATAAATCATTTCCTAGCGCGTAAAGTGTGTGCCTAACAAATATCAAAGATATCAAAGGAGTTGCAGACACAGGATGGAAATGGATGGAACAGGATCATGACCAGGGTGCAGAAATTGCTGCGCCTTACAGCCCAGCCGGAAAGGTACAAGAAGCACATGCGCTATTCCCTCATCACAGCAACTTGACGGCACCAAGAAATTTCCGGACGCACAGCAGGTACATTCGCGATAGAGTCAGAGATGTCAGAGGTTTTTTTCCCGTTCAGCAGTGCGCAGCCATGAAAATTGGGCAGAGACTCTTTACCCAGAGAATCGTTGCCACCTTTGCCTTCAAGAATTCAACAGGTCTGAACTGGCTTTGCACAAACCACATATTGCCGTGGGCGAGTGGATTTGGTTGTTGCTGGTGCTGCTCCTTCAGGCGAGCATAACAAAGCCTCTGTCGGGTGACCCATGGGAGGCTCTGGTTGTGAGAGACACGGCCTGGCCACCTGACCCTTCAGCCAAGTTGGGTGTGGAAGTAGGTGAAAATCACAACCAGCTCTCAACTACTCTGGTCATTTTTGGGATCTTTTGGGATGACCACGGGTACAGAGATTTGATGAATGGCCATCAAGACCTATTCAAGACCTGTAATTTAAAGCACGTGAGCCAACGAGCAAAGGTTTCCATGATTATCAACCACGCCAGCAATTGGCAACCAGGCCTCTTCCAAAAACTTTGTCACCTAAATTCATTTGTGCTGACCATGGCAAAAATCTGCTGAGGTGGAGAATCTTTCAGGAAGATCCACGCTTCAGGTCGGTCTCACTTGGGTGTGGATCCCCATTGCCCACCGTCCAAACAAGAGTGGCTGCATGAAGAAAAGCTGTCAATGTGTGGATGGGTCAGCATCAAACATCTCCAAATTTCGTAGGAAAACATTGTAACGCGGTGGTTTTGCCTGTGACTTTTTGAGATGTTTAGCAAGAGTGCAGGGCTTTGCGTGATGTGAAGCCCATTTCATTTCATGGCTTGGACTGGTGAAGATGTGTCACAACGGCAAGCTACTGTAAAGATCTGAGTGAAGACTATGCATCTCTGGGTGCACACACCAAGTCATTTCCCTGGCATTGTTGGTCACCATTGTGGGGTCACTTGGTGACGGTGCCCCGTCACCAACAAGACGCCAGGACCATGAAAGTGCTGGAGTCCCGATCCTTGCACAAACCGCAAGCCAACTGCACCCACACCATGGTCCTAACGAAGGGTCGTTGCAAGATGCGAATGCTGTGCAAGCCTCAGCCTGTCGTTCTGGGGAAGAATGTGAGGCGATTTTGTAAGGAGGAATATCACTGACCGTTCCAGTGCAATGAACTGTTTTCCTAAATGCAAAATCAGTGACTCATGCGTATGCTGATGTGATAAAACAAGTGTCTTGCTGCACAGCAAGTGTCTTGCTTTTTGAAGCAAGGCTTGAGAGACACAATTCCCCTGCATTCCTGTCGATTCCTGTCTCTTGCGCAGTTTTCTATTTTCGGGTTAGGTCCTAGGGCTTGGACACTCCACCGCCATCCGTTGCCATCCCCATCCATCACCATCCATCTCCATCCTCAAGTTGTCATGGGTTTCATCTAAGCAATGACCTCGGTGCAAGGATACAAATTGTCCAAAGAGACCTTGGTCAAGAAAGCCTGCGCCGGTGCCTCATGGAATAGTGATGCAGCCTGTTCTGAGTTGTAGAGCTATCACGGAGCCTGGTTGTGCGCTTCCGCTTGTCTTGCCAGATTGTGGTTGTGATTTTGTGGACCGCCTGAGGTCGAGGGTTAACTCCCAGACAGACATTGATCTTCTGCAATACCTTACCAGCTGCAAAGCGGATGCCTGAGACGAGTGCAATCTGTGAAGATTGTGCCGCATGAATCAGTGGACTTCACCCTGTGTGGAACCAAACCTTTCACTTTTTCTCTGGTGAACCAACCTGTCAAGGGAGACCCGATTTTATGGGGAACCCCCCAAAAAAGAACCCCTGGGCTACACCATTAATCCCTGATTTTTCCAGGTTCTATCAGAGGGAACGGTGTTGTGAGGTCCATTTCATATCAGCTGAAGGAGAAGTTCAGCCACGTGCAAGAGCAGCAAACCCAAGAGCTGCTGAGTTCAGTGATCGTTCAGCGGATGTTGCAACAGATTTGGGTTATAGCTGTGATACTTTAACCGATTTGCATCTTCAAGTGGCACGCACAGACACACATCGATCTTGCTGGAAACCACCTCTGGTTTCACCATGAGCTGATGATTTGCCAAGAAATATAAGGGGCAAGGGGCCATCAACTGCTGGATTTTTCGTCATGGAGTAGAGTCCACCAGCAGCCACTAAAGACACGCACCCCTTGAAGCCCACGCCTTGAGCGCCCAAGGAAGGTCGGTGTGCTTCACAAAGAGATGCTTACAGCTCCTTGGCTGTGGCCATCCTGCTGAACTTCACTTTCTGTGCCGTACTTCATGCGAGTTCAGCACAGAGGTTGCAGTACTTATAGACTTGTAAGATCTTATAAGGCTACTTCCAACTATTGCGCAAGTAGAGCTCAGCACATTGCTGCCATCATCCAATGTCAATGGCCGTAACATTCAGGGATTTCCATTTGTCAGCTTCGGAAAGTGGGTCCACGGAGAATCTCAGGCTGAGCGCGCAGATGTGCTGAAAAAGTTCGACCCTGAAGCCACCCACTGTGGGTCTGTGTCATTGGATTTCATTTGTACCGCCCAATGGCTGAGATGTCAACTGAAAGTATTGCTGGGACTGCCGCTGCCATAAATTTGAAGAGGTGGAGCTTTTTCCCCGATCAATGAATTCTTCTGGGGACAAGTAGGATGCACGATTTCGGGCCATGAGAAAGTTGGCATGGAATGCGGCGACAATTGCTCCTCAGGTTCGTATCGCGGGAGCACAATGTTTTGGTTTGCACGGACATTGCGCAACGAGGAATCGATCTTCCGAACTGTGAGTGTGGAGCCCCAGGGAGAGAGGCGTGTTTTGACCAACGAAACGTCTGCAGAGCCCGACCAAGCTGAAGAAATTCAAAAGGTGTCCTGCTTAAGAAGCAAAATCATTTACTTCGAAACTCTTAACGTTTCAAACATTGATGTGATCTTTAGGTTGATGTGGACCGAGGCATGTGATCAACTTTGACTTCCCGTTGAATTCCATTGCCGCTTTCTCAGGGTGTTCTGCTGCGCCCAAAGCTGGATGATCTGCAGGGTATGCGCACCTAGTTCGGCAGCTGATTCCCTTATTTCGATGCACATCACTCAATGGCATCAACGGAAGATTAGTGGAAGTCCATCAGATCAACAGATTTCAGGCATAGATCTTGGTCATTTGGAAAGGATCTAAGCCCTTTTTGTGCAGAAAGCTGTTCTGACTCAGCTATGGCCCAAAGCAGAGTGGTGGAACAAGCTTCCTAAGCATGTCCAGATTGCACATTGCTAAAAGATGAAGATCCGTAGTCTCTGCTGCAAGAGTGCGATTCATGAACTGAATGTGGCATAAGACTGACATAAGACTGACACAAGATTGACACGAGACTGACACAAAAACGTCTTGGCATTTCTTCAAATTTCTGTGACATGGACAGAACATGGATCCAGAATCGGCAGGGAACTCCTGTGGTTTCCTCTAGCGCTCCGTGCTGGCCGTGTCATGGCCGAAGGAGAGACCGAGGCCAAATTGCTACTTGGAACTGCAGGAACTGAAGGAACTGATGCGAAAAATGGCTAAATAACGTGGCTTAGCTATGGCTACACTATGGCTTTATATGATCAAAATGGCTTAGATGGCTGAACAATGGTCATTGAGGATGGTTAATGATGGGTGATTATCAACCTGAATCATGGTCATTAAGAATTCTTAGAGCTTGACAATGGTAATTACTGTAATGCTTAATTATGGCTATATCAACTAGTGGCTGATGATGGTTAATGATGGTCACTAGTGGTCCTTAACGGATAATTGATTATTTAGAATCATGTGTAAGTGATGGCTAACAAGGATTAATGACGGTCGATGCTTATTACTTGCTAAGAATAGTCGGTGCTTCAACTGGTGGTCGCCACAGCAACAAGTCACATAAGAAATGGCTGGGAGTCAACTGTCTCCCCACAGTCAGGTAGGGATCGCAGCAGAAATAGAGTCCATTCGGTCTGTTGAGAGTCGGGGTTCCGGGGCGTTGAATGACCATTTCTCAGCGCATGTGCCACCGTTGAGTTCCGTGTTGATGGTGCAAGGATGGATCGATGGAGTGAAGCGCTTCACTTTGAATTACCGACAAGTGGAAGTATCCACCTTCACGGCGGACGTGGCCACGAGGATGAAAGCTTTGTGCCTTGAAATTTTGGGATGTGAAGGCTCGGAGGCCATTCTATACTTTTGAGATCTTTTGAGGGCCAGGTGATTCAAGGTGAATGGAAAGAGTCTCTTTCAGCTTGCGAAATGGCGTGTCATTGATGCTGTTTCTCAGGTGCAGTTTCGAAGAAATTTTGTGGAGTGTGGCCGTCGAGCACTCCCCTGGACAGCAGTCATGGGGCGGGTGAACATTTTGATTCTCAGCCGCTCGGATTTTACTTTCGCAGAGTTGACATGGGGACACACCACTGATCTCTGGCTCTTCAGAATTGGACATTGATTGGCAACTGTGGAGGGTATGATATGGACATGAAACGTAGATGCTGCTGCCCCTGGCACACCCTGTGAATACCTCATCCCGAGCCTACAAGACATGGAAAATCGGTGAAAACTACATGGGTTCCTGATTGGTCTTCAGCTTGGTTCAGCCCTGCAAAAGTTTATGGAACTCGCGCAGGAGGCCCACAACTCCTGAAGGACTGGTTGTAGAACTTCCCATTTGCAAAATAGAAATCAATTCAAGAAGCTGCAGTGAAACAAAAGCATGCGAATTGCATGCAGTGGTCAAACATCTGAAACACTTCATTCAAAGGGCGAACATCGGAAATGTCATTGCGAACCTGTTTATCAACCAGGCCAGCATCAGATGTTGGGAATGCAATAGCAAAATTCTCACCTTGCTTCAGCACCACGTCAGCACCCCAACTGGGGGCCATAGTTTGTTCTTTACACGGTGGCTTCTCAAAATGGGGGACCCCCAAAATGGCTGTTTTTTTTGATATAAATGGTTGATAATGGATCAACTCTCTTCGGATACCCCTTTGCTGGCATCCAAGTCGGGCGAGAGTCGTGCGAGCAGTGCGTGAGGTTGTGGATGGAAAGCGGACAACGCATGGAAAGAGCCACACACTGAGTGCAGATGATAGTGACATTTGGGGGTTTCTCAAGCCCTAGGAACCCCCCAAAACGGATGGCTTTTTACTAAACATGACAACTAAACTGGATGATTTGGGGTACCCTATTTTGAGAAGCACCAATTTGGCTGTGCATCAACTTTGGGGAACCCCCCAAACCATCCTAGGAACCCAAGACTTTTTTTTTGGATTGCCCCGTAGCAACTTCGGGAGTCATTTCGTGTGAAACCATGTTCAGTGCAAAGCTCAACGTGCAAGAAACAAGGGTCATACAACAGATGAGGTTGGGGAATGTGACCGAAGTCTCAGTCCAAAGCAGAGAAGAAGCGGAAACTCGACATCGTTTAAGGGTCGTTCCTGTGCCTTTTGAATTAACATACTGTAGTAAATGTATTATAATGAAGGATCATGAATGTGCACCCTGTATACAGAATATAACAACCGGAGGTATATACCTCGCCAATTTGTCAGGTCTCCGTGTTTCCTGACACGCATTCCGAAGCTTTTCTAAAGCCCTTCCCTCTTCAGGACATTTTTCGGTTTCCTGCCACCAGCAATGGCTGGTAGCCGAGGATTCTGCACGGATTTCCAAGCTCGTGGATGCAGCACACTGTGTGTGGTTCACAGGCGCTTGGTTTGGCTGTTGGTTTTTGATTTCAGTGATCGAGGCCAATTCCCCGGAATTTTTAATGTGATCATCAGATAATCTACGTTGATGTTTTTGCCAGGTTGAGCCACCTTGAAGAAGATTTTTTGTTGCATGGGGTGCTGAGGCGAAATTCCAGGTATGCTAAAGATTCATTGCCAGGGCTTTGATAAGCCGGGGATGATTGCTGATACACACCAAAGTATGTTTTCGTTCTTCCAATCAGGGTTCTTGAACCGTTCATGGTTGTGTTCACTTGCCCCAATTGTTTTGAACACGGTTGCTGCAGTTTAACAAATATCTGAGAATCACAGAAGTAAAGTGAGAAGTAAACTGATCATCCATTTCAATCATCCAAATTCAGTCAACCATGTGATCCATCAGTAAGACCATGACCATGCGCATGACCATCACCGCAGCTGCTACCTGGTCGTATGAATACTTGTGTGAGTATGACTTATGACATGATTGTACAGATGATTCTATACATATGCACATCCAAACGTACGTACAAAAAATATATATATATATATATTTACATAAATACAGACTTACATAGATAAATCTATACATATATTTATTTAAGGGATGTACAATATATCTCTGTGCACATGAAATATCAATCTACATCTGGATGTTTCTCAAAATAGGGGCACCCCCAAATCATCCAGTTTACTAAGAATTTATGATAACACACCAACCACAACTTTGGGGTTCCCTGTGGCTTGAGAACCCCTCAAATGATGATAAACTAGTGCTCAATGATAGTTAATTGAAATCATTTCTAGCAATAAACCAACCATAACTTCGGGGTTCAATGTTTTGAGAAACCACCATATAGTAGCTGTTGAACCATCATTGTTGGAGTTCTCCCCTATTATCAACCATAAGTTCATCCCGTATCAAACCAAATCTACAACCTGGAGTTCGAATCCCCAACTTATCCCGTATTAGCCATTATAATCACTGGTTTCTCAAAACCGGGGAGATACTAACAACAATCCCTCGAGATACTACTTGATTAACTGCGAAACTAAGTATCTTTCTTACTCATACTAACTACACTAACTCCTTGATGAACTACTTGATTACCACAACTTGATACACTACTTGTTTTCTTCATCTCCAGGTGGCGCTCCGAGCCATCTCCGTAGCACCGGCTGCCGAAGCACTTTGACCCTAGCGCTGCGGCGCCTGCTGTTGCGCCAGGGCGCCGTGGGCGGCGTGGCGCAGGGCGCGTCGCTGCTGGGCGCCTTGGCGGTGAGGGTTTTTAGCTTGGCGAGTGATGATGAATCGCTAGGGTGATCATGAACATGTGGCGAGTTGGGTCAAGCAGTTAACCAACCAATGGCTGGTTATAATGGTTAATAATAGGGGATGATAACTAGAAACTATAGGGGATAATGACCAACAATAATGGGGGAAACAATGGTTAATGATAGGGGAACCAGGGGTACGGGGTTTTGACCCATCCCCATGTGATGGCTTATGATGGCTTCTGATGGCTGTGACGAATCATGATGGCATTGAACATGGCTTATGATGGCTTATGTTGATGATGGTGGTGATGGTGGTGGTGGTGGTGGTGATGGCTAATGAATGATTTTGTAGTGATAGTGATGATGTTGGTGAAACATCAGCAGCAAGAACAGTACTAACTATATTGATGGTCAATTATGGATGATAATGTGTGGTCGCGCAAGAGTTTAAAGGTGAGCGATTAGCGAAGTTCAGGATGGTTATTGGATGTTGTTGGTATGATGAAGGTTTAATTCATGAGCAATCAGAGTTGGAAATAGAGTCGAAATACCAACCAGTTCATGATGGTTAAGATGATGGTGAACATTATGGTTTATCTTGATGGTTTGATGATGGTCGATATATGTTGATAACGTTAATGATGGGTAAGTTTTGATGATGAATCAGTTCTTTAGCATGAGTGAGCAAAGGTCACAGGGATGTATTCACGACTGTGGATTGCGACCAATGGCCACACATGAATATGGAACATCATAAGTAGTATTCAAAGAGCTTAGGTCATCATGATTGGACTGGCTATGAGCCAATCTGTTGAATGGCACATGGCAGGGACCCATGGCAGGGACCCATGGCAGGGACCCATGGGGCAGGGCACGACGTCAGGTGCTTTGTGTCCAAACTTTGACGAAGTCATCGAAGGTTTGGACCTCGTTCAAGGCCAGGAAAGTGGGGGTGAGCCGAGCGGATGAAGAAACGAGAACCGAGCTGTTGGGAATTTGTTGGGATTGGAAACTTTGTTGGGATGTCTTTTTTTCTTCGTATTTTCAAGGGATATATTGGTGACGTGTAACCTATGGCTAGATGGTGGTTGTAGAGCTGTTGAACATCCAAGGCATGTCTTGAGTTGATTTGACTATGGTCGCCACTCAATCTGAGGGATATCCAGCCAATAGTAGGGGTATAGCCAACTTGGTGATTTGGCACCAAATCGCGCTACTTCGCCCTGGGGAGGGTCATGTACGATGGGTTGATGTGGATTGATATCGCCCCATTAAAACCAGCAAAAACAGCACAAACGAAACACAAAGGACTGCCTGCAAGGTTGTAATGCTAGGGAAATGAAACTCGTCAAACAAATATGCATTGCACGAGGCTAAAGATATAGCTGTCGCCACACTTCCCACTGTCGCCATACTTCCCTCAAGATTCCGCAGAGGAGGGAAAAGGGGATGCGGCTGAGGGATGCGGCTGAGGGATGCGGCTGAGGGATGCGGCTGAGGGATGCGGCTGAGGGATGCGGCTGAGGGATGCGGCTGAGGGATGCGGCTGAGGGATGCGGCTGAGGGATGCGGCTGAGGGAGGGACCTTATTGCGTGTGGAGGGCCGGAGGTAGCATCGCAAACATGCTGGGCGTGCGGGTGAGGGTGTGAGGGTACATGCAGAAAAAGCAAGAGAGGACATAGGGTGGTAAAGGAATTTCAGAAATGGCAGGAGGAAAAAGGATTGTGTATGTAGGAAGGGCTCGAAGAGGTTGGGCTTAGACTGTGTTTTGTCAATACACACAGGATTTCCTCTTCTTCCTGCCTAGAGGCTGCGCTTCAAATCATCAGGTATAAGGGTGTGACACATATTGTGTATTCACCTGTGCTCTGTTGATTTTCGTGACAGCATGGACTTGAACTTCGATAATTTCTAACTCTAAGGGCTGCATAGGGAGTTGAAAAGGCTGCGAGTCTCTTTGATTCACAGTCACCAGATATTCTCCCAAGCGCACTGCATGATCCTGGGAGGTTTGGTCCTGTCACAAGTGCTGAGTTGCGATCGACAAGATCGCCTAGCAGTGCCTTAGCTCCCAACGCTTGGGGGTCCATAAGGGCTACTGCTACCCCCGAACCATTAGTTTCCCAGGTTATGATTGAATTCTTTGAGATTTTTGGGGACCTCATTTATAGCATTACTTTTGAGCTGAATTACTGTAGGCTATTTTGAGGGTATCGCAAACTTCAGGCACTACAGAAATCAGTCAGAAACCGGGGTTTGGATCTGCCATGAAATCATTGAAAAGAACTGAACAAACAACTGGGTTTGTTCAGAACATGATGGTACCCATGCGGTACCTTATCAACCACTAGCCATAGTGGTACCTATCACTGTAACCATCCAATAGTAGCCATGGTGGTACCTATGAACCATCCAACGATAGCCACTCTTCATAGGGAAACAGCTGCTCAGCCCAGGCTCTGGCGGACTGCTTTCGGGGCATGTGGTGCTGGGGCCTCGATGAGGCTGCTGGATTGGTGCTTAGCGGCGACCGACTGCATGTGACCGGCAGGTTCCTTGGCGACCGAACAGCTTGGACTTTGGATATCTCACACCAGCATGAACCATCATCAACCAGTACCAACCAACCAGGAAGGTGACCAAACAACCAATTTCCGAACCAATTCACCAACCAATTCACCAACCAATCATTAGCCAACCAACCCCATGTCAATTCCTGTCCTTTTACAAGCAACAGGTGAAATGGTCCAGCTTGTGCCTGGAGACAACGATGATTCATTGATATTGGCTGTCACAAGAGCATGGAGGTTTGGGTCGGGCCTGGGCTTGCTGTTGAAGTCTGGGCATGGAGATGGTACTGCCTGGTTTCCGGGCGACCACCAAAGGTCACTACAGTTGTAGCCAAGCACGAGACCCCAGCGACCTTGTGACGTGACATCTGTTGCCCCTCCGAGGTCTCCAGTTGTGGTCTTACGCCACGGTGAAGACGGATGCGTGGCACGTCTGCTGGCTCCTGGCTTTCAAGGAAGCGTGGAGGCGCCGAAAGGATCGGAGGAAAGACCTGTGGAAGGCCATCCACCAAGCCCTATTTGGTAGGGGTAGATGGGGTAGATGGAGTAGGGTCGTTGTCGGTTTCCAGGGGAATGAGCGACACCACCACGCTTGTGCTTATGATAGGTGATCCGTCAGATGATATTTCATCTTTACGCATATATGACTATCTTTGTCAAGAGTCAAGCTCCTATTGCCATAGCCCATCTATATGTAATGGTCAATCATTCTTGATAGTGGTGGATCCAACATGGCTATGGCTGGATTACCTGGTGATGATGCTCACTCCCCTGGTTAGCCCTCAAGTCGATCAGGAGGTAGAGCAGCAGATGCGAGAGCTCCACTTGATCAACTGGAAGCCCGAAGAAGCGCTGACAGCAGGTGGGAGTCGAGTGGGAGTCAGATCCTTCGCATGTCTCAGGCTACCCAAGTTTCATATCTTGGTGGATCTATAGGAATGGTGTACGCCGTAAAATGGCGGGATTTCAGTTGATTTCAGATTTCAGTAGTGGAACCTGCCCAAAATTGATTGGTCTCCAGATGGAGACGAGCATATTTACAGCTGGTTGAGCTGGGGTAGCTTTGCATATACCCAGCAAGCAATGTCCTGATCAGAACATCCTCATACCTTACCAGGATTCATCACAAACCATGCTTGGCCAAATGTATTCATCTAAACTCACCAGTATTACTACCACGAATAATCTCTGTCCATCTACTAGTGACCGCTACCGCCATCAATCACTTATCACCAATAGCCTAACCATGAATCACTATTGATCACTTATCACCATGATTCGCTTACCTCACCAGTACTAATCACTTATCACCAGTATTAACTCACCAGTAATCTAAGAATTTGCAATGCACCAGTAGCATATGGGGAAACGCTCAGAGACCATCAGCCATGGCCATGGATGGCCATGTCAAGGCACAGAGCTTTGGAGCGTTCAGTGGACTGGACAACAGGCACTGGCTGATGGGCCACTCCAGGAGGTGCGGTAGCACCAGAGGGGGTCATGGCTTTGAAGGAGAGGACCTTAGTGCCAACTTAACAACCTATCTCCAACCTATCTCCGACCCATCTCCAACCTATCCAAGCTTGGACAACTACAGACCTTGACATGTTCTTGTTTTTGGTTTTCATGTGAGTGGAGGTGCAAACCAATGGCAACTTTGAGGATGCTCAACGTTTCTCGGGCGAAGAAACACGTGGAGCTTCCATGTGTCTCGGGAAGAATCTTTTCATCCCCAGAGTCGGACGGATTGGTGGGTCAACACTGTCAAGCCTCGACTCGTCTGAGAGATGATATTCATCAGAGCACGGTGCATCAGAGAATAGCCAGCAACAGCAATTGGAAAATCAAATAAAATCCATTGCCGGAAATTACTATAATGTTGGTTTCTGATTAGTGTAACCCCCCTAAAGTAATGAAAATAGGCATGAAACCAACAGGTAGATACGATCGTCAGAAACCAACATTACCAGTAATACTACGGCCAATCAACGATTGCTGTGATTAGCTGGTTGAGAAGCTGGCGACTTGAGAGGGTCAACTAGTGGTGAGTGATGGTCAATGGTGAATGGTTAACTAATGGTTAATGGATGGTTAATGCGCTATGGCTGACTAGTGGTTGATGGATGGTTGATGGTTAGTAGTTGACTAGTGGTTGACGGTTATATCATGCTTAACTAATCAACTAATGGTTAATGGTTATTTAATGGTTATTCAGTTGGGGAAGTATCGGTTATACAGTATTAAGTGATGGTAATTTACCCTTAACTGGTGAAGTAGTGGTTATACAATTGTTAATAGTTAATCAATGGTTAGTGATGGTTAATCAAGTTCACTCCCCCTTCAACCGACAGCTGATCTGCCATTGCAGCCCGGGTCCACATCGAGGTGCCCTGCCGTTGCCGAGGTCATCAGTTCTTGTCCTGGAAGCTGCCAATGGAGGACGTGGCGGGACCATGCGGTGGGAGCATGGTGGGAGCTTGCCGTCCATAGTTTCCCTATGGATTATATGAGTGGATGATCATGCTTCAAGGTGGGCCCCCCTAGTTCTTAGTTGGTGAATAAGCCATTTCAGTATATATCACTCTCATAACAGGCAGTCGTGACCCTACTTCTAAACCAACTTAGCTAACGTTCAGGGGCCCCGATTTTGGATTCCGAATCGACCTTTTCTTGGATCTTGTTGAACATTGCCAGGAGACCCGGCACTCGGCACTTGTTTTTGGTGGAAGCCTTACGCTGATGAAGTTCAGACTGAGAAGGACCGACATCTTCCAGACTGGCTAGAATTTGTTGGCTAGTCAAATGGCCAAGAAATTCTTGGTAAGTTCAGTAGCCAACCCAGGGCGCTTCCTATACCCACTGAAGAAGTGGCGGAATCGAGGCATTGCTGAAACTCTGGTAGTTCGCTGGAACCGAGGTAGCCACTGCCACCTCTCAATCCGCTTTGCCCCTCGGTTGCCTTGCTGAGTCAACATGCCACAGGCGGTTGCTGGGTCCATCAAATCACAACTGCACAATACCTACTGGAAGATTCACAGCTGGACCTATGCTTCTTGCAGAGGTTGTTTGCCAAGACCAAAATGCAAAAACAAAACCATCAGGGTGATGCAGTCACATTGCTGACCAGAATGAGTTGTCAGGATTACCCTGGAGGCCATTGTTTTGACTGGCGCATGGCACTAGACTGGAATTCCCAACACCCGATGTGGAGCTGATCTCCAGTTTTTACGTGCGTAAGGGACATGTACAACTGCCAGGAGTTAAAAACTTTCTGGTTGCAAGAATTCTCTTCCACTATGCATAATGATTTGCCATCATTGGCTGGTTGTTTGCCACCATTAATTCTCAATTGAGCAGGAACCAAACACCAGTGATTCACAATTATCAACCATTAGATAGCCATTTAAAGGCGTTAAGCCAACCACGATTGCAGTATAGTTCAACGCCCATTGGGACCATTAAGCGTTTGTTATCCCCATCAAATCAGCACTGAATCACCAGCTGTGATATCCATCACCAGATATCACAGCTGTCCCAAGGTTCACCAGCAGCCCTGCCGTGCCCTGCGGTGCGCGCTGAGGACCTTGAAGACTTGCCATTGCTTTGCTGTTTGCTGCTGGTGCAATGCGTGGGCGAAGGCGTTTGTGCGGGGGCGTCTGTGGCACCAGGGTCCGTTGAGATGGCGACGGGTGGTCGATGCGTGACTGGGGAGCCCCAAGTTCGGGTTAGTTTGCTGCTACGGATGGTTGGTTGGTTACCATAAATGGTTGGTTATAAGGATTATTAACCATCAAATGGTTGGTTACCATAAATGGTTGGTTAACCATGGTTATTCACCAAAAAGGATTATAAGCAGTGATAGGGGATATGGATATACCAAGTAAAATGGTTGGTTTAGTACCTATGGTAAAAGAAACTGGATGAGAACTGGGGGTACCCCTGTGACTTGAGAAACACCCAGATGGTTGCGGGTCAACATTAACTATCCAAAAAGGGGTAACAACTCAACAGAGACTAGTTGGTGACGTGAACAGTTGGCGTAGAAGGCATTGATAGCCAGATATTGTCCGATGCTGTATTCAAATGGAAGCGGAATGTTTTCCGAGGCTATAGATGTCGAGACCTTGTGAGAAAATCTCTCAGCTAGCAGAACGCAGAACTTGCCAAGCTGATTCACACCCATGGCTTCTCATGCTGCCTTCAGAGCTCGCAGTTGCTCCTTGGCTCTGGAAGTCATCAGGTGCTTGCGAGGTGGACGTCCAGTTGAATGACCACGTGCTGACAGGTTCCGCGAAGTGTTCCCTTTGCAGTGATCTTTACAGTCTCAGCCGAATTTTATTGCTTAAATGTAAGAATGGTTAACAACAGTGACTCACGGTGAAGGATGGTTGTGCATTAAGGTTGAATTATCGCCAGCTTTTCTTGCAAACGGCTGCAGTGAAACCTACTCAGCTCAGCTTCAGGTGATCCCTTTGGGCCCTGGTTGCCATACAAGTTCCTGGCAAGGGCCTTGTCCGTGCCCATGGGCACTTTGCGACTGGGGAGCAACACCTTGCGCCTGGCCACAAATGATGCAGCTCGACAGCAGTCAGCGATAGCAATCAGATTCGCTAAGTAGGTTGATTAGTTTCAAATGTAATCTGACATCGCTGAGTAATGATCTGACTAGAGTAAAGTCACTAGATGATATCTCATGTAGTCTCACTCTTTATCGGCTCCAATCATTGTTCCAATCATTATCTTAATCATTGTTTCAATCATTGTTCCGCTCCAATCACTTCCCACGCCCCAAGCAATCCAACAACAAGCATTTGCCGCAAGACACTGCATTTCAACGGGTCGCAGCTCCGCATGCTTCTGCCATGCAGTCTGTGCAGCTCTAATGGACATGTGATTTCTGTAGCTTTACGACAGGAACTTCATGCAATTACCTTTACAATGTAATAATTACCGCAAAAGAACATCGGAGAACAGACATATCTTGTGACACATATCAGTGAATCTATTGCGTCAGCTAGATAGATTCCTGAACGTGGCTAGCTGATCCGTTGTTTGTGCTACCCTGCTGAGCGATTGATGGCTGACGTTCAGCTGTTCAGCTCAGGTGAAGTGTCGCTATCGCTTACTTTCAGATGCTTGGCTGCAACGGGCTCCACCGGATTTGATTCTATCCAAGCTGCGATTCTGAGGGATGTGTAGGTTGAGAAAGTGAACACTTTTTATGACTTTTCACGTAAAAATGAACAAATCAATTGTAGGTTTTGCAATTTTGAGAACGTCGATGTTTTTTCAGATATTGGACCACTGTCTCATTGCCGGCGGTGAGGCCAGCTTGTTAGACACCAGCATGATGGAGCCTGAAGGTTTGCTGGAACTGCCGGCGCCCAAAATGAGACGCAGGAGAAGTGTCCAACGAATCTTTGCCGACTTGGTGGGACACGATGAGGTCACTGGTTACTGACTGATCTGACTGATACTTGGTTGCCTGGAAGATACATGGTGTAACTTGGTTGCCTAGAAGATGCTTTCTCCTGTAACTTGGTCACCGACCAAGTGACGAGGTTGATTGTTCCGCTTGCTGTCCTGGTGGGCTGCTTGTGCTCCGAAATTCTGGCCCTTCGGGGTTTCAGTTGTCATGGACAGCCCCCAGTTGGTTATTGTTAGACAAAATGAGACTAGCAACAGCCAGTAATAGCTAACCATCAGTAACTCGGTATTAACCACACTCTTCTTGTTTATTGCTACTGATCATTGGTGGTCAACCAAGAATTTGGCAACAAGAACCATTGTTGGCTAAGAATAACATCTATAAATCAACAATCACATGCAGTAGACTGAAGGCCAATGTGGTGGTTTCTCAATATAGGGGTACACCCAAGTCATCCAGTTTATGAACCATTTGTAGGAATACACAATCCACTTTGGGGGTCCCCTATGGCTTGAGCAACCACCATGTATAGTTGGCACATCCCCTATGATTGTCGGAGTTATTTTCCCTGTTGATCATTGTAATCCTCTATAAAACCATGAATTTCTGAAGCATCAGCAATCAACAAACAACAACCAACCATGGTTACTGATTACACTTGTAACTATAATCAGCAACCAACAATGACCAATATAAAACCAGTATAATCAATAATCAATATAGTCTGTCAGTTGTGTATAAAGCCAATAATATTATCTGTAGCCAACAACCAACAACCATTATTATCCTCCCATTAACCAACATTATTAGTCACCATTGATCTTTGTAATCCTCTATTTTTATTCATGTGATGACCACTATTGTTAGCCGTTGATCATTGTAATCCTTCTAAGTAGTCAATCCTGTATTAGCCCAATCCTTTGCAACTGATAGTTACAAATTGTAACTAGTAGTTAATCAGAATTGGCCACTAGTTATTAGCCACTATTCATCATGATTAAATATTGTAACTAGTTATTAGCCACTATGAATCATTACAATAATTCATCATGATCAATCTGTTATTAGCCATCAGTTATTACCCATTAGTCATTAGCCATTAGTTATTAGCCACTATTCATCATTAGCCACTATTAATCATTAGCGCCACTGTCGATCATGATTAACTATTGTCACTATTACTAGCCACTATTAATAGCCATTAGTTGTCTCTATTACTAGCCATTAGTTGTTAGCCACTTTTCATCATTAGCCACTATTAATCATTAGCCACTATTAATCATTAGCAATTAACTAATGATCACTAGCCACTAGTTATTTCCCATTAGTCATTAGCCATTAGCCATCAGTTATTACCCATTAGTCATTAGCCATTAGTTATTAGCCACTATTCATCATTAGCCACTATTAATCATTAGCGCCACTGTCGATCATGATTAACTATTGTCACTATTACTAGCCACTATTAATAGCCATTAGTTGTCTCTATTACTAGCCATTAGTTGTTAGCCACTTTTCATCATTAGCCACTATTAATCATTAGCCACTATTAATCATTAGCAATTAACTAATGATCACTAGCCACTAGTTATTTCCCATTAGTCATTAGCCATTAGCCATCAGTTATTACCCATTAGTCATTAGCCATTAGTTATTAGCCACTATTCATCATTAGCCACTATTAATCATTAGCGCCACTGTCGATCATGATTAACTATTGTCACTATTACTAGCCACTATTAATAGCCATTAGTTGTCTCTATTACTAGCCATTAGTTGTTAGCCACTTTTCATCATTAGCCACTATTAATCATTAGCCACTATTAATCATTAGCAATTAACTAATGATCACTAGCCACTAGTTATTTCCCATTAGTCATTAGCCATTAGCCATCAGTTATTACCCATTAGTCATTAGCCATTAGTTATTAGCCACTATTCATCATTAATGGTCACTATTACTAGCCACTATTAATAGCCATTAGTTGTCGCTATTACTAGCCATTAGTTGGTAGCCACTTTTCATCATTAGCCACTAATAATCATTAGCGCCACTGTCGATCATGATTATCTATTGTCACTATTACTAGCCACTATTAATAGCCATTAGTTGTCGCTATTACTAGCCATTAGTTGGTAGCCACTTTTCATCATTAGCCACTAATAATCATTAGCGCCACTGTCGATCATGATTATCTATTGTCACTATTACTAGCCACTATTAATAGCCATTAGTTGTCGCTATTACTAGCCATTAGTTGGTAGCCACTTTTCATCATTAGCCACTAATAATCATTAGCGCCACTGTCGATCATGATTATCTATTGTCACTATTACTAGCCACTATTAATAGCCATTAGTTGTCGCTATTACTAGCCATTAGTTGGTAGCCACTTTTCATCATTAGCCACTAATAATCATTAGCGCCACTGTCGATCATGATTATCTATTGTCACTATTACTAGCCACTATTAATAGCCATTAGTTGTCGCTATTACTAGCCATTAGTTGGTAGCCACTTTTCATCATTAGCCACTAATAATCATTAGCGCCACTGTCGATCATGATTATCTATTGTCACTATTACTAGCCACTATTAATAGCCATTAGTTGTCGCTATTACTAGCCATTAGTTGGTAGCCACTTTTCATCATTAGCCACTAATAATCATTAGCGCCACTGTCGATCATGATTATCTATTGTCACTATTACTAGCCACTATTAATAGCCATTAGTTGTCGCTATTACTAGCCATTAGTTGGTAGCCACTTTTCATCATTAGCCACTAATAATCATTAGCGCCACTGTCGATCATGATTATCTATTGTCACTATTACTAGCCACTATTAATAGCCATTAGTTGTCGCTATTACTAGCCATTAGTTGGTAGCCACTTTTCATCATTAGCCACTAATAATCATTAGCGCCACTGTCGATCATGATTATCTATTGTCACTATTACTAGCCACTATTAATAGCCATTAGTTGTCGCTATTACTAGCCATTAGTTGGTAGCCACTTTTCATCATTAGCCACTAATAATCATTAGCGCCACTGTCGATCATGATTATCTATTGTCACTATTACTAGCCACTATTAATAGCCATTAGTTGTCGCTATTACTAGCCATTAGTTGGTAGCCACTTTTCATCATTAGCCACTAATAATCATTAGCGCCACTGTCGATCATGATTATCTATTGTCACTATTACTAGCCACTATTAATAGCCATTAGTTGTCGCTATTACTAGCCATTAGTTGGTAGCCACTTTTCATCATTAGCCACTAATAATCATTAGCGCCACTGTCGATCATGATTATCTATTGTCACTATTACTAGCCACTATTAATAGCCATTAGTTGTCGCTATTACTAGCCATTAGTTGGTAGCCACTTTTCATCATTAGCCACTAATAATCATTAGCGCCACTGTCGATCATGATTATCTATTGTCACTATTACTAGCCACTATTAATAGCCATTAGTTGTCGCTATTACTAGCCATTAGTTGGTAGCCACTTTTCATCATTAGCCACTAATAATCATTAGCGCCACTGTCGATCATGATTATCTATTGTCACTATTACTAGCCACTATTAATAGCCATTAGTTGTCGCTATTACTAGCCATTAGTTGGTAGCCACTTTTCATCATTAGCCACTATTAATCATTAGCCACAATAACATCATCATTAGTATTCAATAGCCACAATTAATCATTAGCAATTAACTAATGATCACTAGCCACTATTCATCATTAGTGGTCACTATTACTAGCCAATAATATATTAACTATTGTCATTAGCCATTAGTTATTAGCCACTATTCATCATTAGCCACTATTAATCATTAGCGCCACTGTCGATCATGATTAACTATTGTCACTATTACTAGCCACTATTAATAGCCATTAGTTGTCTCTATTACTAGCCATTAGTTGTTAGCCACTTTTCATCATTAGCCACTATTAATCATTAGCCACTATTAATCATTAGCAATTAACTAATGATCACTAGCCACTAGTTATTTCCCATTAGTCATTAGCCATTAGCCATCAGTTATTACCCATTAGTCATTAGCCATTAGTTATTAGCCACTATTCATCATTAGCCACTATTAATCATTAGCGCCACTGTCGATCATGATTAACTATTGTCACTATTACTAGCCACTATTAATAGCCATTAGTTGTCTCTATTACTAGCCATTAGTTGTTAGCCACTTTTCATCATTAGCCACTATTAATCATTAGCCACTATTAATCATTAGCAATTAACTAATGATCACTAGCCACTAGTTATTTCCCATTAGTCATTAGCCATTAGCCATCAGTTATTACCCATTAGTCATTAGCCATTAGTTATTAGCCACTATTCATCATTAGCCACTATTAATCATTAGCGCCACTGTCGATCATGATTAACTATTGTCACTATTACTAGCCACTATTAATAGCCATTAGTTGTCTCTATTACTAGCCATTAGTTGTTAGCCACTTTTCATCATTAGCCACTATTAATCATTAGCCACTATTAATCATTAGCAATTAACTAATGATCACTAGCCACTAGTTATTTCCCATTAGTCATTAGCCATTAGCCATCAGTTATTACCCATTAGTCATTAGCCATTAGTTATTAGCCACTATTCATCATTAGCCACTATTAATCATTAGCGCCACTGTCGATCATGATTAACTATTGTCACTATTACTAGCCACTATTAATAGCCATTAGTTGTCTCTATTACTAGCCATTAGTTGTTAGCCACTTTTCATCATTAGCCACTATTAATCATTAGCCACTATTAATCATTAGCAATTAACTAATGATCACTAGCCACTAGTTATTTCCCATTAGTCATTAGCCATTAGCCATCAGTTATTACCCATTAGTCATTAGCCATTAGTTATTAGCCACTATTCATCATTAGCCACTATTAATCATTAGCGCCACTGTCGATCATGATTAACTATTGTCACTATTACTAGCCACTATTAATAGCCATTAGTTGTCTCTATTACTAGCCATTAGTTGTTAGCCACTTTTCATCATTAGCCACTATTAATCATTAGCCACTATTAATCATTAGCAATTAACTAATGATCACTAGCCACTAGTTATTTCCCATTAGTCATTAGCCATTAGCCATCAGTTATTACCCATTAGTCATTAGCCATTAGTTATTAGCCACTATTCATCATTAGCCACTATTAATCATTAGCGCCACTGTCGATCATGATTAACTATTGTCACTATTACTAGCCACTATTAATAGCCATTAGTTGTCTCTATTACTAGCCATTAGTTGTTAGCCACTTTTCATCATTAGCCACTATTAATCATTAGCCACTATTAATCATTAGCAATTAACTAATGATCACTAGCCACTAGTTATTTCCCATTAGTCATTAGCCATTAGCCATCAGTTATTACCCATTAGTCATTAGCCATTAGTTATTAGCCACTATTCATCATTAGCCACTATTAATCATTAGCGCCACTGTCGATCATGATTAACTATTGTCACTATTACTAGCCACTATTAATAGCCATTAGTTGTCTCTATTACTAGCCATTAGTTGTTAGCCACTTTTCATCATTAGCCACTATTAATCATTAGCCACTATTAATCATTAGCAATTAACTAATGATCACTAGCCACTAGTTATTTCCCATTAGTCATTAGCCATTAGCCATCAGTTATTACCCATTAGTCATTAGCCATTAGTTATTAGCCACTATTCATCATTAGCCACTATTAATCATTAGCGCCACTGTCGATCATGATTAACTATTGTCACTATTACTAGCCACTATTAATAGCCATTAGTTGTCTCTATTACTAGCCATTAGTTGTTAGCCACTTTTCATCATTAGCCACTATTAATCATTAGCCACTATTAATCATTAGCAATTAACTAATGATCACTAGCCACTAGTTATTTCCCATTAGTCATTAGCCATTAGCCATCAGTTATTACCCATTAGTCATTAGCCATTAGTTATTAGCCACTATTCATCATTAGCCACTATTAATCATTAGCGCCACTGTCGATCATGATTAACTATTGTCACTATTACTAGCCACTATTAATAGCCATTAGTTGTCTCTATTACTAGCCATTAGTTGTTAGCCACTTTTCATCATTAGCCACTATTAATCATTAGCCACTATTAATCATTAGCAATTAACTAATGATCACTAGCCACTAGTTATTTCCCATTAGTCATTAGCCATTAGCCATCAGTTATTACCCATTAGTCATTAGCCATTAGTTATTAGCCACTATTCATCATTAGCCACTATTAATCATTAGCGCCACTGTCGATCATGATTAACTATTGTCACTATTACTAGCCACTATTAATAGCCATTAGTTGTCTCTATTACTAGCCATTAGTTGTTAGCCACTTTTCATCATTAGCCACTATTAATCATTAGCCACTATTAATCATTAGCAATTAACTAATGATCACTAGCCACTAGTTATTTCCCATTAGTCATTAGCCATTAGCCATCAGTTATTACCCATTAGTCATTAGCCATTAGTTATTAGCCACTATTCATCATTAGCCACTATTAATCATTAGCGCCACTGTCGATCATGATTAACTATTGTCACTATTACTAGCCACTATTAATAGCCATTAGTTGTCTCTATTACTAGCCATTAGTTGTTAGCCACTTTTCATCATTAGCCACTATTAATCATTAGCCACTATTAATCATTAGCAATTAACTAATGATCACTAGCCACTATTCATCATTAGTGGTCACTATTACTAGCCAATAATATATTAACTATTGTCATTAGCCATTAGTTATTAGCCACTATTCATCATTAGCCACTATTACTATTTGTCATTAGCCACTTTTCATCATTAGTTATTGCTTCTCTACAATCGATAGCTAAGGCCCCAACCAACGCCAGGAGCTCCGATAGTTCCAGCTCAACTCCACGCTGGGGATATCTTCATCGAGGCTGGGCGGTTGGGCGAAGCTGCGGCGCCGTGGCTGGGGATCCTGTGGCCACGTGTACTGGGAGAGTTGGAGCTACCATGGGTGACAACCCATTTGTAGCATGGGGTGGTCGAAAAATGATGGATATGGGCGATTTGTGTCGCTGATGACACGAAGGATCAAGGATGATGGGAGTTTCCGGGACTCAAAGGATTGTTTCAGGAGCAACTGGGCAGCTTCAAATGCGTTGAATTTGAGATGGGAGCAGAATATCATGAGATCAAACTCATGGCCAACTTCAGGTTTCCATGACAGGCATCCCAACCAATGGAGGACCATCCCCTATTGCGGCATGATGAAACAACCAACAAGGTTCCCAGTTTTTTGGACCTGCAAGCGAGTCACTCGAGTCTTTCTGCCTTCAGGTGGAGTGGCGGAGGAAGCAGAGGACAGACTCACAGTTGCACCATGTCAGGCTGATATGGAACTGCACGGCAGAAATGGGCTGCCTCGATGACAACGCAACTACTTTCAAAAGATAAAGCACAGAGGTTTGGAGACATCCAATTCTTTTTTACAACTTTGAGGTTTTGGAAGGCTTTGAATACCAATCCCTTTCCTCTTGAAAGTGTGGCTTATTGCGGCGGATGCAGATGCCAGCAGGATGAAATGGAGCTCGTTCGGTTGAATATCTACGACCTGGGAAAGAGCAATACGGTGGGCTTGCGTTTGTCAGCTGTGAGGAATGCTTGGCAGATGGGATCCAACGAGTCAGAAAGGATTGGGATGTATTTCAGCATAGTTTTCTGGACTCGTGTCACCCTCACAGCCGTTGTTTTTGTGCAGTTGCAATTCTGCTTGTAGCTGCCACTTGTTTCTAAGCGACTTGTGAACATGAGCCCGGATCAGGTACAAAATCTCAATGGTTGGCTTAAGCCCGTGGGAATTGGTGCCTTTCATTGTGCGGTACAGGCGGGGCACCAGGGTCCGTGTTGCAATGCACTTAACAGCTTACAACGAAGCTCACCTTGTACAGTAGCAGCAGTAGCAGCCAATTCGATATTCTGATATCATAGATGATATCAGGTGATATTATCAGTTATTATATCAACTATCACCCAGATATCTGCAGGTGACATTGGGCTTATAGATTCCCTGGCCAAAGGTAGATCTCCTGATGAAAGATGACGCCTGCCAGGTCTATGGTGTTGAATGGAGCTATGGAGGATGGCTCAAGGTGCACTTCTAAGGGGGCTCCCCAGGGTCAGTGGAGGTTGGTCATTGTGGCAATTCTGAGTGAGTTGCTTGGTGGCAACCAGGGTTATCAATCCCCAAGTCCCCAAGTATCTTGAAAGTGATTGATTATAGATTGAGGTTTTGGGCAGTTCTAGATTGCTTCCAATCGATTAAATCACCTCTCCAAAAGCGGGCAAAACCAAAGTCGTTGGTCACTTCACGATCCCTTGAGTGGCATCGCCGTGGCCAGGAGGGGGTGGAAGATGTGGAAGTCGAAACTGGCGTCCGATGACCTCAGGAAGCTGCGGAAGGGATGGGGGTTCCCAAGGATTTTATTGGAATTGCTACATGGGTGTTTCTCAAAATAGGGAACCCCCAAAATGGTTTATTACTATGCACTACTAGTAGTGGATGATTTGAGGGTACCCCAATTTTAAGAAACCATCACATGAGATGCACACTACCCATGAGTCCATCCATGAGTCAACGATGCACCCTGTCCTGCTGAGTTCTGAAGATCACAACCGGGTGACCATTGCTCAGCTCTTGGATGTTCATCCCCTCAACATGCAAGCATACTGCACCATAGTGGACTGGTGGTATTGATGTTGGCCATGAACCTATTGTGTTTTGTTTTCTGAAGCATGGGTAGCTTCACTATCACCTATTTTGGGAGATTGCTGTCAGCCTGATTGGTGGCTTGCCATTCGTTCAAGACTTCAACAAATGCATGGGAAAGGTGAACATCGCAACAGGCTTCACCCAGCGTCATGGCCATCATTCCCCAATATTTCACCATGAGGCCCTAATAACCTGGTAATTAACCAATGCTTCACTGCCAAGATTTCTTTACTGATAGCAAGTATTAGCCCGTGTAGGAGTTGTACGGCTATGCATCACTTGTGTCCAGAGGCAATCACCTCAATTGCCTGAACTGATCACAGAGTTGATCAAATCAATTAAGTGAATTAGCTCAAAGCCTGTGACTGGCAGTATTCAAACATGCTGAGATTTGCTTCCTATGGATTCCTATGGTGGATTTGGACTATCCTGGCGTGTTGCCGGGGCACCGCTTTGGGCAGCCGAGATTTGGAGCTGTTTGCCTCGAATGTCAAAGGATCACACCTTCCGTGAGGTGGGCGAGCCACGGATGGGGCGAGGCTTCTCGCCTCGTGGGGGGTTTGCCCCGAAAAACTCAACCTTGGCTGCTTGGCTTGGTCAACAGTGATCAACAGTGATCAACTAGCAACAATATCCAGGGGAAATGGCTTTCTTTGGCTAAAGGTGGTGGCCTTGGTGAAGGTTTGATGTTGCGACCGTGGGGAGCTGGTTGGCAGTTGACTCTCCAGGCAGTGCCGATGGGAAGCATTTCCATGTCGGAAGATGAAACTGTCGAGCTGATCTACAGTTTGATGGAGGTCTCCGATGAGTGCCGTTTGGTGGGAGCTGTTGCTACTGATTTGCTCAAGGGAAATCATGACAACAAACTGCTTGGGGAATGTGATCCATTGAGTAAACATGTCATGACATATGTGGTCAGTCACCTCATGACACACAGCTTTCCAACTCCGATATTGCTCACTGCTGACAGGAATGGCCCATGTCGGAATATGATCTCCTCCACAAGAACTGCTGCCATTTTTGCGAGGACGCGTGATGTCCACTCTGCAGCATGTGAATGGTCAACCCGAACAGATGATATACTGGGAGATCCGTATCAATGTTTTACACCCATTTACACTCCTTTTTTTGACGGGGGATCCAGCAATTTGTGGCACCATTGGGCCATTGGGCGTGGTACTGCTGGATTTGCCATGGCCTGATTCTGTGTTGCTGATGAACTACTCCGCCGCGCTGGGATGAGCTCCAACATGGGCGATGAACAAACCATTTCTGTCATGATGAAGCTGGTGATGGTGGTGGTGGTCGTCGGTTGTTGTTCGCCTCTATTCATCATTCACAACCATTCTTCGGCCAACCCTTAAGGCCCTTACCAACTCAAGTAACATCCATGAACCCACTAGAACTAGATTAAGGCCCTGATCAAGGCACATCAAGGCACTACCTGGTGCTTGTTGGCTCCAGGAACTATGCTTATTGTTGGGTCTTGGACCTTTGCCCAGTCATGCCGGGAGCCGCAGAGAGTGGCAGCGGTCAGGTGGTGATGATGGGAATGGGCTTGTCAATAGCCATGGTGGTGACCCAGCTATCCCCCCAAATGTTATTGTCACTATTGTTGTTATTTCTAGTATAAGATCAATAGTTCAAGGTAATGTCTTTTTTGAACAGGGAAACTAAGCTAGATGATTCTTGCTTTGATGCCATGATTGTTGGAAAAAGCTGATGGCTTACTACTACCTATATGATGATTGGATTTGGGTTGATAGATTTGGAGAATCCAATTGTTTGGCAGATGGGATCGATCTTCAGAGAGTAGGTCATGGGAGGCATGGAAGTCATGGAGAATTTCTGGTGGCTACGTCTTCATCTGCTGTTGCTTCATCATGATCACCAACCAGTATGATGAAGCCTATATCCAACAATCGCTACCCAATTGAGACAGTGATGGGGGCCTCATTGGATCATCATCTACAATGCTACCATTTTGCATAACCCCCAACCAATCCATTGGTCTACTCCAGGGAGCGTATGTCCACCATCCACCAACTGGTTGGCATGACAACCAGCTACCAGGGCTTTCAGCTCACCAGGGAGCATGTACTCAGGTGAAGAAACTGGCGGGTCTGGGGGCTACTTTGAACGAAAGTGCCCATGTGGCCGCTGATCAAGTTTACCAGGCGCAGGATCAAATGATGGCTGCCAGGCTGAGGCATAGTGAATTGCCGTTATAGCTTATGTGCACATGATATTTTATTGTCTATAAATACACACAGATACATATATATATATATACAGTATATATATATATACACATTCACATGTATACATGTGAAATTTGATTAATATCATGAGTCTCAAACCTGATGGCTATCCCCGGTCCACTCTTTCTCTTTTCCTCACTTGAGCACAGTTGACTCTGTGACCCTCCACTTGAGACGCCAGGCGTAAGTGCTTGTTTAGGTCTGTCCACATATCCGCGGAGTGTTCAGAAGACTAGGTAAGTTTCAATGAAGTAACTAGCCTGTTTTTCCACACTCCTTTACCGTTTATCAAATCACACAGTCTTTTCACGGGCTTTCCTCGGATGGAAGATCACACAGAACACTTTCCTTGTCGCCGGTCGCTGCACCAGATGATTCCTGCACAGGTTGCATCCAAAGTGAAGTCAGACATCGTAGGCGTTGGACCCAGATGTTATGGGGCTTTCCTGGAGGGGAGGATGTCTGAGGATGTCTGAGGATGTTTGAGAATGTCCGAGGTAGATTTTTTCAGCCAGCCTGCTTTGAATCTACTTGATTGAATTAACATGCCCATTTGAATTGCACAGCTCAGTGCCATCATCACCCAGGGTCTTGAAAGGTATGCGGTATGCCCATTCTGGACATGACTTCCCGAATGTCTGGGGCGTGTCGATTTCCATCGTAGGTGCAGTAGGTACCCTCCCAAATGGATGGCTTACCGATCATTGTGATGGCTTTCCGTTGCGAGGTGCTGGCTATGTTGCGACCAGTTTAGCTGCAGCTGGGTTGCAGGAATCAGGGGATTGCTGGGCCATAGAGGCAGAATCCAGGCATGAGCAGGTGGGACTTGGTGATGGATGACCATTGTTCAGAGGGCTGGGATCACCTACACCACGACATCCCGGGCTCCTGTGTTGCTATGTGTTGCTGATAGGTGTGGGGCAATGGTGTAAGGGGTCTACAAGCAAAACATTTGGCCACTGGGGTGTCTCTCCGCTGGACACGAGGCTTGCAGTTTAGCCATGGGCCCCATTCCGTTCTTTCCTTTCGGCGGTAACCACCTCCAACTTGGTCTGACGATGGTTTAGTGATGCAAATAGCTGGTCAACCCCTAGTGAAAAGGTGGTGTGGTACGAGACTTTGTGTCTGTGATGTTTGACGCGTTTGCAAGTTGATCATTGTGCATCCTCGGGTGATTTTTGATGCGTCAGAGGCAGGGCTCCCACAACATCTGTTAGTGACGCCACAGGGGCCCTGCTTTTGGTTGCTCACAGCCGGACCATTGCACCCTTGCAAGGATCAAAATTGGACGTGGCTGTGACACCCAAGCTCGTTGGTTTTGATCCGTAGGAAATCATCAGTTGAAGGTGGTCAGAACCATGGTCTACTGTAGGAGATGAGCATCATTAGTTTTGAGGTTCAAACGTGGGGTTTGAAATTGCAGACCAATACTAAATCGAAGATGGTCGTCGTTGCTTCATAGTGGTTGATGATGAATTGTTCGTGATCAGTCATGGTCAAGGGTTACCGTACTGACTTGGTTAATTTTGATACATTGATTTATTTTAACATTGGTCGAAATGCGTACATTTAATCACACACTCATGCATACATTGGTTCATGACACAAATTCGCGGACTTGTGGTTTCAGTCAACAAACCTTTAGCAATTGCTTACAGGTGATGCTTTACAATGTTTCACAGCACTTATACAATCAACCATCATCAATCACTATGGTCAATGAAGCATGGCTTGACATGATGCGTAATAAGGCCTGGTTCAATCATGTAGATGGCCAATCTGTAATGTTCATAACTCATGATGCTTAACCAAAATTCCGCTGTCGTTAACCAAAATTCCGCTGTCGTTAGTTGAAACCATGGCCTATCAACCACAATCAGCCACTAGAAATCATCACGATTTGTCGTTAACCATCATTCACCATTATCAACTATCAACCTCCGTTAGCCATTGCTATCCGTTATTACCCCTAGTCTGCATCCGTTATCAGCCATTACCGACCATCATTACACAATAGTATCATTGACCATTACTGATCACCATTGTAACACCTGAGGCCTTGGCCATTACCGTCAATTCACCACCAGGAATCATCATTAACAGCGGCACCGTTTGAAAACCATCATGTCTGACCATTTCTGAGGACTTACAGTAACTACCATCAATTCACCACGATTGACTACTATAAACTCATCAATTCATTACAAAACCATCAGTACTGACTCATTTTTCATTTCAACCCTGAACAAAAAGCCTAAAAAAATCTTCTTAACTAATGGGACTATTCATGCTATTAAGCCATCTAATGGGACTATTAACGCTATTTTTAACCCATGCTAAAGCCTGAAAAAACCCACCAGTCCCATCCAATCTTAGCACCGCCCCCCAGGTCCAGGCTGCCCTGAGCGCCTCTGCCCTGGCGCCGCGGCGCCTGTCCTTTCGAAAAAAAATTGGGTCCCGCAGAACGCCAGAGTTTCAGCGGATTTTCAGGTTTATGAGGGATTGTTGATGGGTTTTTCACAGGGTTTTCAGGTTTTTCAATGGTACTTAACATTGGCATTTTTCAGGTTTATGAGGGGGTTTTTGATGGGTTTTTCACTGGGTTTTCAGGTTTTTCAATGGTGCTTAACATTGGCATTTTTCAGGTTTATGAGGGGGTTTTTGATGGGTTTTTCACTGGGTTTTCAGGTTTTTTAATGGTGCTTAACATTGGCATTTTTCCGGTTTTGCGGTTACATCCCAGTGGAACCAGGCTATACTGGCAGTCAGAAAGATGCAGTGGCAAATGATGCTTAAATGGTTGATAATGATGGACAACAATGGAAATTTGTTGTTTATGGATGGTTGATGATGGGTCATGATTGTTATCACTGGTGAATGATGGGCTGTTATCGTCCGTTATTCATAATCGGTAACAGAAAAATGACGGTGATTTGCTGCACGGAAGAACTGGTTAAAGATGCTGTCGCCCACCTTATATGGGTGTTGCTCAGAATCGGGGTACCCCTACATCATTTAACATCAAGCATTTATAGTAGTAGGCCTCATGCTTGTCCTTTAAGTTATGTTTATCAAAGCAAATAGAGGGTGTCGCCATGGGGGGGGGGCAGGGCGGTCCAAAAATGCAAGAGTATCAAACCATGCATTCGGTTTCCTGTCATCCCAACATCCCAAACCGCGTCGTTGAACAAAGTGCAGGGCGCAGTGTGGTCTGTGTTAAGCGTTGTGTGTTGTGTGTTGTGGTGTGGTGTGTTCCGTGGCAGTTGCTGTGTTGCGTCGGTTTTTGTTGTTCGTGATGCGTGCGTGACTCCACAACTTTGTGTCGCAGGGACCTGTTTGTCGCAGGATGCCCTGTTGTTTGGTGCATGTTTTTAAGAACGGCCATCACCGGTTGAACGCGCGCGGCGCGGAACCCTGCAAATCCTGGAATGCTAGGATCAAAAGAAAGCACTAACAACACACAGTGCAAAACAAGAACTTCAAACTCGCGTCGGCATAAAATCAACGGCCTAAGAACTCGCGGCACAATAACCAAAGCCGCCTAATGTGTGACTCGTGCGGTGCAGCAGTGAACAAATATCACGTCCCGTGCTGCCACGAAACGCCGGGAGAAAATCTTGCGTTTTGTTTTTAAGACAGTGGCTTTAAGCACGACCCTCGCAAACAGCGCTCGAAGGGCGGCCATGCATTTACTAGTTCTTAAATATTGGTCCCCCGTGTTTCTTCTAAAAAAAAGATCTGCCGTGACTGGCTTTGAGTTTTCAGTCAAAAAAGGCGACATTACACGCGACGAACGGACTATGCACCTTGCTGTCTTTGAAATCGTGGGTGGACCTTTCGTCGCTCATGTTTCATAAGTGCTGTGCTTTGAATATTTGGTGGGGCCAATGAATATAAGTGTGCCAGAACGCATCAACATGAAACATCAAGAGTTTGATCGCTGGAGGTGTCAATCTCTCACTGTGTGCATCAAGAAATTTGAATTGATTTATTCATTTGCTTGAACCCGCCTACATAAAAAAATGATATTAAACAGGGCTAACATATAATCAAACCAAACGCCAAAGAGGAGCGTGATTTTCAGCCGATCATAGAAGTAATGCGATCACCAAAAATAAACATGAGGCACTAGACATTGAAGACACAGAAACGTCAAAACTTAGTCAAAACCAAAACTAATGGTTTGGCAGCTGCCGTGTCAATTGTCAATGGCTGCCTTTTGTTGTGGATCAATCGAACACATGGTTCACGTGGTGTTGATTTCAAGATGTTTGTTTGCCAGAAATTCGCCTGGAAGCGGACGTCCCCGCATCACGAGGCCCAAAGAAAATGTAACGGAAACGCATGACAAATTTTCATGCGTGTTTCACGCGCCTTTACTTATTGCCAACAACCGCGACCCATCTAGCCACCAGGTGTGACAGTTGTCAAAGTATATAATGACAGGATGCAACGATCAGCGCGGCAATGATTGCCAAGGTCTGCTTGCTATTGCCGTCACAGCACTGGGCGCCAGTTTCGTTGCACGTTGGACTTGACGCACTTGTCGCCATGCCCATGGTGCTATTTGCCGGATTTTGTATGTTATAGTGCTGAATGCATGTCGTGCCTTGATTATTTGTTGAAAAGAAACTTGTTCCGCCTGAACTAGCAGGACCCCAAACAATGAAACAACATGTGAGCGTTGTCGTTGATTTGGACAAGAACGTCCCGATAGAACGAAGCAACTTGCACATGTTCGTTTCGGGTCGCGACGTTCTTACCGTGCAGCGAGCCCTGGACCATGCGCTAACATCATGATCGTTCCGTGCCCTTCGCTTCTGTTTCGTCAGGCTGTTTCATCACCATTTGCGTTCTTCAGACGCGTGAAGCCATGCGCCAAAAACGCAACAAACATGGTGCCATGTCTGCGCAACATCCTTTGCACCGTGCAAGAACTTGTCGTACGCCTGCGTGTGACACAGTGCCGTGTTCACCAACGCGTGGCTATTTCATTTCCTAAAGTCAAAGCCTGTATGCGAGCAATGAGACACTACAATTACAAACGCCATGGAGAAAAAATATTCAAAGTATTGGAAAGAACTGTGACGGTCCAAGAGCAAGCGACGTACAAACGAAACATGCTCGAGCCCGCCATTTTTCATTCCCGGCCTGTTAAAGGACGCAGTGATGATGTCATGCGCAAAAAATCATCACGGCGTGACTGCGTATTCTTCAATATGTCCGCAAAGTTTCCTTTGTATTGCGCCATGGCATGCCATGACCGTAATATCCCTTTCATGTTTTCAAACAAAGTGGTATGCGTTTGTTTCTGCGAGTGGAAAACTGGTCCCTCTTTTGAAGGACCGAAATCCACGCACTGCAAAACAATTATTAGCGAGGAAAACCACGAAAAAAACTTAACGCTAACTAGGCCCAAACGAGGACGTCGCCTGCATGCATATCTTTTGTGTCCTCAAAGCCTGCGTGCAAGCAACCCTTCTGGAGTCAAACAATTATGTTGAACCACACAACACATAACACACAACACACAACACACACATACACAACACAACTCAACACACAACATTCAACGCGAACACACACACACAGGAGACAACACAACAGAAAACATCATAACGCAACACAACACCACACGACGCAACATGAAATGAGGCCGTTCACGGTTCTCTTCTTGGGCACTCGCTTTACGACAAGGTTGCCAAGATATCGCATTCGATTGCCGTCTGTTCCAGGCCCCAGCCAGCAAACTTCACGGACGCGCTTGGGGCACGAATTCGGCAAATAAACTTAATTGCTGGAACGCGAACGAAAAACAAAACAACTTGCCAAGGTCCTTATCGGTTGTTTTGTCCGCGATTTTCACGCATCCCCCGTTGTTTGGGCATTGGTTTCGTGTTTCGGGAAAAAAGCAAGCACCGTCAGGCAACCTAGCCCAATGCTTTGAAGGCGTTCGGAACGAAGACCATACATGCTTAGCGCTCGCATGATGTCATGGCCAAAGGCCCAAAATTATCAAGCCCCAGTGCCATCATGATTCTCAGCGTGGATTGCAAATGGAAAGCACGAAATTTCTATGGTAATTTTCTCCGTTTTTGTTTGTGGCAAGTTGCTTATGCACGCCGCGAAGGGCACTTGTCATGAAGATCACTGCTATGGACGGACACTGCGTGTTCCCGCGTGGGGAAGTTTTTTTTGGGATCGAGCGGATGACGCTCGCAGCCCGTAGCCAGTAACATAAAGCACGTCGCGGGTGAACGTTCCACATTGTGGACATGACCTGCACTAAGAGACGAACTGAAGAGAATTGCTGGTGTGATTGCAAAACACCAAACCGATGTGCAGCCATGCCAATGAAGAGAACAAGTAATAAAAATTCAAAGATAGACGCCGACCACAAATGATGTAATACGCCTGATAAACAAGCAGGAAATCATAAATCGGAGCGTGTATGCTGTCACTATCATGCCCAGAGGTACCTGTCATCATGTGAAAAAAAGTAAGCGTTTGGAGTCATGCGTACGAAACCATGCCGGGAAGAATATATAGGATGCTTGGAAGCACGTGCGTTGTCCCAATGAAATTCGGAAGTCCATGGCTTTTTGCGTACGAAAACATGCGCGTAGATGCAAGCGTGCGAAACCATTCACGTGTATTGTTTCAAAAAGAAGCGCCGTGTCTACGCGTACCTATGCCCACGCAAGGAAAAGCAATGGTCCATGGCTTCATGCGTCTGAACGCATGCGTATGTTTTCGTGCGTATGAAAACATGTGTATGGTTTCATACTTATGAAAATATGCGTATGGTGTCACGAGTCATGCCCGTGCGTGGAGAAAAAAAAGATGGCGTTCCCTTGGAACACATTTGTTGTTTTTGTACAAAAGGATATCAGGCGTCAATGGAAGACAACTTTTGCTCAGTGGTGGCAGGGCTCGGCGTACTAATAAACTTGTTTGGAGACTTTCCTATGAAGATTGCGGGGTTCGGATTAGGCGTGACATGCGTCCCGGAAGACTGGCTGATACCGGGTCAGTGGACGTATGGTCCCAACACGGGTGTTCCAGGTCTCATGACGAAGCACTTCGCGCAGTGCGGACGATGTTTGGTCGACCCGACCGTTATTCGTACATCTTGATTTTGGAGGACGACGTGCAGCTGCCAGCTGAGATGGATGCTGGTGCATTTTGGTCGAAACTTCGAGAAACGGTTAACTATTTGAATGCGCGCCGCGAACAATGGACGACCCTTCAGCTTGGAGCAGTCCCTTTGCTTTGCAAGGGGGGCAACAAGGAGACCAGGATGGATGGTCTCTTCAGTGCAGGGCGAGCCGTGCAAGCGCATTCGATCCTATGGAAGAAGACGTCGCAGACTGAAGAGGTTATCCAAACAGTGTTGGCGAAATTGGCTGCTGGCCAGGTCGGTGACAACGCGCTTGCGAATTCTATGGGGCAACATCCTCAGAGTTTTTTTTTCCTTCGTCCGAGCCTCATGATCCAAGATCAGGCTACGTCTTCGAACTTGCAATTAATTGGGAAAAGTGGTGGACACCGCGGTTATCAACAAGCACTCGCCCAATCGAAGGTTGGGCCCAGGAAAGCAGCGAAGACAGCACTTCAAGCAATGCCTTCAAAAATTCGTCGCGCGGAAGGACCAGACCGGCGGGGCACATGCAAGATTTCGAAGATTGGCTTGAAGAAGATGAGGAAACAGATTGGGATGGTTGGTGGCCGCCAGCGCTGCGGAAACTCTTCGTCAAAGAAGGACATCGAGGCCAAAACACGGAAGGTGATGAACCACTTCAAAAAATCTGGCGTCTTCCCCAGCAAGAGATTTTCGGAAGAGCAGTGGCGAGTTTCCGGTGCCCTTTGGAAGCGACTCCAGAACGAGCGCCGATGAGATTCCTGTTGAGTTGTTTCCGTCTATTTCCCTTGAAGAATGCAACGCCTTGGAGCAGAGAGATCACGGAGCAAATGTGTTTTGGCCAAAGCAAGGTTTGCCGCACAGATGGGATGCATTTGTTTAGCGTGTCCAACTCTGATGTCATAGCTATAGCTGTTTTTTTGTCCTCCATGGGCCAAAGATGCCCGGATTCTTCATCGCTCAAAAATGGCTGCGGGGTTGCCAGGCTAAGAGTGCTTGAAAGTGCCTGATGGTTTGTGGTGATTGTTATTGGTACAGTAAATTTAAGCATAAGCCACCAACCATGATCAGTGTTCGGCCATGTCTATTTATTCTCTTGTAAACCAATGTGTTTGCGTGGAAAACCGACTAGTGAAAGAACAGCTTTGACCTACCAAAAAAAAGGCTATTTTGGGCACCTGGTTGAGTGACAATTCCACCAGTTACTGAGTGTTTCTTAAAATAGGGGCACCCCCAAACGTATCCGATATTTATCATTTATAGTAGTAAACCACGCGTTTTAAGGGGTCCCCTATTTTAAGAAACCACCAGTTAGAGCTGGCTTGAAAGAACTTGGGGCATCGTGGATTACCAGAGAATACGCCTGGCCCTGTTGCTGCTGATCCACTTTTTTCTGGGCCCAGCGTGGGGCAGTACGGTGCTTCGATGAATCACTGCTGCCTTGGGGGTGTCTCAAAGATTTGGGGTCCCCTTAAATCTTCATTATTTAGATTTAAAACGTCCCAAGCATAAACAATCATCAATCATCAGCTAGCGCCAATTAATTATTCATCAGCACTGCAAATAATTACCACAGATAAAACGGTCCGTGCTGTTCCATGGTTCATCATGAATCTACCCTTGCAATGAAAGGCTCATTAATCTCACGGAACTGAACCATTCTTCGCTCGTCCGTGTCCCAGTAACTTTAATCAAAAAAACCAAACAAGTAGCAATAACGATTCCAAGGTTCCTAATGTTTGGGTTGTGGTTTTGAGGTTTGGTCATGAATTAAGGCGCCACCTCCACACCTAGAGATGCAAACCCGAAAAGAGCAGTTCGTCTGTTTCGATATACCGTCACAAGTTACAATTTGCGAATCGTGGGCAAACCGCTGGTAAGATATCACGAATTAGGCGCCACCAATCATAGCCAGTACACACCTGGTCGGAGATGTCCCATTATGATACAATTATTCATTATTTGAAAAAGAAACATTGGTGCAAACAATTAGACACATCTAACCCGTCATCCACCATCATGGCCAATTCATTCTTTTGTGAGAACTGGTGATGTCATGGGAAGGGCTATCATCAAGAGTTTAAAAATAAACACAAATAAATAAACATTAATAATAATAATAAAAACTAATTTAAAATAACATAAAATAGGAAACATAATTCAACATTACTAAGACCAATAGGGTTCAACATCCAGCAGGGTCTTCAGGGTTCAACAGCCAGCACGGTTCAACATCCAGCAGGGTCTCCAGGGTTCAACAGCCAGCACGGTTCAACATCCAGCAGGGTCTCCAGGGTTCAACAGCCAGCACGGTTCAACATCCAGCAGGGTCTCCAGGGTTCAACAGCCAGCAGGGTTCAACATCCAGCAGGGTCTCCAGGTTTCAACAGCCAGCAGGGTTCAACATCCAGCAGGGTCTCCAGGGTTCAACAGCCAGCAGGGTTCAACGTCCAGCAGGGTCTCCAGGGTTCAACAGCCAGCAGGGTTCAACAGCCAGCAGGGTTCAACATCCATAGGCCCTCCTTGTCATTGTTGCCACCATTGCCACCAGTGCCACCACCACCACCATCATCATTATCATCGTCATCATCATCGCATTCTCATCATCATCATCATCATCATCATCATCATCATCATCATCATCATCATCAGTGGTTTCAGCCATGGGTTTCCGATCTAGCAATGAGAGCAACCGCTCCGCCTCTCCCAGCTAGCTGTGGCAGGAAGGGACGTTGCTGGAGGTTGTGTTCGGTGTCCCAACCCTTGACTGGCGGATGGTTGGCTGCTACCAGCTGGAACGGGCCTTGTGGAAGGGCCTGGAGGATGCTTGGCGGAGGATGCCTGGCAGGCAGAGGGTCCGTTAGCTTAATGTGTCAGCATCGTTCACTTCATGGTTTGATCAATATTTTGGGGCCATCGGTTTCTAAGATGTTGGGTCATCATTTGTTGCCTCAAATGATTGAACGGTTTATGATGGTGCGTAACTGGTTGATCATCAGGTAGTCTGTGCAATTTATTTGTTGTAGATCGATCATATTCGTGGTATACCTGACGTCAAAGTCACAGTCACAGTCACAGCTGTGAGCCATTGAATCCACCCACCGAGTTTTTGGTTTACTCTCTTGTTTTGTAAAATTGTTGGCGATGATGGTGATGATGATGATGATCATCATGATCATGATCATGATGTTTTTTGAGTGGGAATTGGGATGATTCTGTTCGTCCCGTTCATGTAGCCACGAAGCGTAGCCACACCCAGGTAATTCGTGCAGAGGTATCTAAGGTGACTTTGAAAGACGGCGCTACTCTGTTTCCAATTTTGATTCACACGACGGGAGAAGATGGCTCACTTGTGCTCCTTGCCATTGCAGCGTTTCATCCTGCACATTTGGAGGTTTTGGTTTGGTGGACAAAATAGATTCCTGTTCAGAATCCCACTCGCCTTAAACCTCACCATCTTTCATTGTATACTGCTGGGGGAGGGTCCGATCGACCGATTCAGGTGAAACCGAAATAACCCGGTGTCAAGAGAAGGTCATTTGAAAGACGCAGGCTGTCATTTGATAACACAATGTACTGCCATTCTTTCAATCAAGGCTGTGAGTGGATGGTCCTAAGGCAGCGCATTCTTGACATTCCGAACCATGGAAAGACTTGGGATGGGCGTGCTGATGCGGAGCGCATCCGAAGTGTGTGTGCCAAAGCCTCAAGGGGTTGTAGACAGAAGAGAAACAATTTTGTAACTCGGTTTCTTGCATCTATCTCTTGATCGAGTTGCGTGATTGATTTTTGCGCAATGAGCTTGTTTCCTGCACATTACCCGGCCACAGGAACGTGTTCTGCTCAGTCGGCTTGCCCGCACTGACATCACAAAAAAAAAAGGGGTCTACAGTAGACAGGTTTTAGTCAGGTGAGGATTCTCTTTTAAACGAAAAAAAGAAAAATGAGAAAAATGAGGAAAAATGAGCCAAAAATGAGAAAAAAAAGCGTTTTGAGGTGCTCTTTGGAAAACCATCAATTCAAAAAAAATGAGTTTCAGTGCACGGCTCAGTCATTTCTGGAATTCAAATTGTGTTGAAAAAATACTCCAAAATTATGTGTTTCAAATTGTTTGGAAGGCTGGATTGTCTGTTGTACTTACTACCTTTTATTTTGAATATTCTGTAATTATATCTTCAATTCAATTTCAATTCCGTTGGTGCGATTGGCAAAATCCCATTGTCAATTTGGTTGCAGTGACTGATTGGACGAAAAAGTGTTTTCAAAGACATGAGTCGTCAGCAGCCGATCAAAACCTAGTGACTGTCACTGAACTGAGGGGACGTGATCTGCCAGCAGCGATGCCAAGGGATGGATGGTTGTTACAGGACTTGTCCATGACAGTGATGGTGTTTTCTCACTGGTCATTGAAAAAAATATGACGATGTGTGACGTGAGTCAGAGGCAAAGCCCAATGAATGAGGCGGTGATGTCCCTGGGGGACGTGATCTGCCAGCGGCGATGCCCAAGGGATGGATGGTTGTTACAGGACTTGTCCATGACAGTGATGGTGTTTTCTCACTGGTCATTGAAAAAAATATGACGATGTGTGACGTGAGTCAGAGGCAAAGCCCAATGAATGAGGCGGTGATGTCCCTGGGGGACGTGATCTGCCAGCGGCGATGCCCAAGGGATGGATGGTTGTTACAGGACTTGTCCATGACAGTGATGGTGTTTTCTCACTGGTCATTGAAAAATATGACGATGTACAGGACTTGTCCATGACAGTGATGGTGTTTTCTCACTGGTCATTGAAAAATATGACGATGTAAAGGACTTGTCCATGACAGTGATGGTGTTTTCTCACTGGTCATTGAAAAATATGACGATGTGTGACGTGAGTCAGAGGCAAAGCCCAATGAATGAGGCGGTGATGTCCCTGGGGGACGTGATCTGCCAGCGGCGATGCCCAAGGGATGGATGGTTGTTACAGGACTTGTCCATGACAGTGATGGTGTTTTCTCACTGGTCATTGAAAAATATGACGATGTGCGACGTGAGTCAGAGGCAAAGCCCAATGAATGAGGCGGTGATGTCCCTGGGGGACGTGATCTGCCAGCGGCGATGCCCAAGGGATGGATGGTTGCAT
>VSDK01026905.1:0-52474 GCA_009767595.1 Symbiodinium kawagutii
GACCTCCCTGAGTATCATCCTGAGCCTATCCCTCAGTGGAACACTGAGATCGAGGCAGGGGTTAAGCAATTAGTTCTTTATATGTTTTTCTTTTTAGCCTTTGCCAAAGTAAAAGAAATAGTTAGTTGGTTGCCATGGCTCCCCAGCACTAACTTTTAACTAAGTCTTTTAAGATTTGCCTAAGTAAAGTCTTTGGCAGCCATTGCTCCCCTTCAGGTGGCTTATCACAGAGATGATCTGAGGGAAGATGGCTCAGAAGGCACAGGTGCAGCAGAGGCCTAAGATGACCTCAGTTGCAGAGCTAAGTTTTTGAAGAGTGGAGTCTCAGTCCACAGCCACTTTTTTCAACCAAAGCTCAGGGTCTACTCAGTTGTTGAAACATGTTCTCAGGGTTTACTCAGTTGTTGAAACATGTTCTCAGTCTTGATGAGCTTGGTTGACAGTCTGGCAGCAGTGATCTCAGTTTACAATGCAGCAAAAAAAATCCTTGGAAGAAGGGAATCTGGTGCTTTTGCTTTGGTTGTTATTGTTGTTGTTGTGTTGGATTTGTTTTGGTTTATTTGTTTATTTGCTTTTATTGTTTTTGTTTTTTCTTTTTTACTCTTTGTGTGTTTACTTTCTTTTTCTTTCTCAGCTCAGCTCAGCAAGATTTGTTTGCATTAATGAACCACCTTTTGATAAATCTATTATCCAAGAACTTTACCATTTCAGCCAGCTCTCAGAAGTAGAAAGAACTTAAAAGAAGAAAGAAAAGCTAGAAGCAGCCAATGCCACCCTGAGGAAAAAAGTTTTGCAATAATCAACCCCCTTTTGGTAAACCTATTATTCAACAACTGGACTTCTCCTGGACTACCCCCTTGGAAAAATGGAAAAGCTCAATGTTTTAAAAGGCTTTTAATAAAGGGATCATCCATTTCAGCCAGCTCTCAGTTTAGCAAATGGGCAATAGAGATCCATTTAGAAGATGAAGAGAGAACTTAGAAGATGAATAGAGAGAACTTAAGAGAAGAAAGAAAAGCTAGAGGCAGCCAAGGCCACCCTGAGGAAAAAAGTTTTGCAATAATCAACCCCCTTTTGGTAAACCTATTGTTCAACAACTGGACTTCTCCTGGACTACCCCCTTGGAAAAATGGAAAAGCTCAATGTTTTAAAAGGCTTTTAATAAAGGGATCATCCATTTCAGCCAGCTCTCAGTTTAGCAAGTGGGCAATAGAGATCCATTTAGAAGATGAAGAGAGAACTTAGAAGATGAATAGAGAGAACTTAAAAGAAGAAAGAAAAGCTAGAAGCAGCCAAGGCCACCCTGAGGAAAAAAGTTTTGCAATAATCAACCCCCTTTTGGTAAACCTATTATTCAACAACTGGACTTCTCCTGGACTACCCCCTTGGAAAAATGGAAAAGCTCAATGTTTTAAAAGGCTTTTAATAAAGGGATCATCCATTTCAGCCAGCTCTCAGTTTAGCAAATGGGCAATAGAGATCCATTTAGAAGATGAAGAGAGAACTTAGAAGATGAATAGAGAGAACTTAAAAGAAGAAAGAAAAGCTAGAAGCAGCCAAGGCCACCCTGAGGAAAAAAGTTTTGCAATAATCAACCCCCTTTTGGTAAACCTATTATTCAACAACTGGACTTCTCCTGGACTACCCCCTTGGAAAAATGGAAAAGCTCAATGTTTTAAAAGGCTTTTAATAAAGGGATCATCCATTTCAGCCAGCTCTCAGTTTAGCAAATGGGCAATAGAGATCCATTTAGAAGATGAAGAGAGAACTTAGAAGATGAATAGAGAGAACTTAAAAGAAGAAAGAAAAGCTAGAAGCAGCCAAGGCCACCCTGAGGAAAAAAGTTTTGCAATAATCAACCCCCTTTTGGTAAACCTATTATTCAACAACTGGACTTCTCCTGGACTACCCCCTTGGAAAAATGGAAAAGCTCAATGTTTTAAAAGGCTTTTAATAAAGGGATCATCCATTTCAGCCAGCTCTCAGTTTAGCAAATGGGCAATAGAGATCCATTTAGAAGATGAAGAGAGAACTTAGAAGATGAATAGAGAGAACTTAAAAGAAGAAAGAAAAGCTAGAAGCAGCCAAGGCCACCCTGAGGAAAAAAGTTTTGCAATAATCAACCCCCTTTTGGTAAACCTATTATTCAACAACTGGACTTCTCCTGGACTACCCCCTTGGAAAAATGGAAAAGCTCAATGTTTTAAAAGGCTTTTAATAAAGGGATCATCCATTTCAGCCAGCTCTCAGTTTAGCAAATGGGCAATAGAGATCCATTTAGAAGATGAAGAGAGAACTTAGAAGATGAATAGAGAGAACTTAAAAGAAGAAAGAAAAGCTAGAAGCAGCCAAGGCCACCCTGAGGAAAAAAGTTTTGCAATAATCAACCCCCTTTTGGTAAACCTATTATTCAACAACTGGACTTCTCCTGGACTACCCCCTTGGAAAAATGGAAAAGCTCAATGTTTTAAAAGGCTTTTAATAAAGGGATCATCCATTTCAGCCAGCTCTCAGTTTAGCAAATGGGCAATAGAGATCCATTTAGAAGATGAAGAGAGAACTTAGAAGATGAATAGAGAGAACTTAAAAGAAGAAAGAAAAGCTAGAAGCAGCCAAGGCCACCCTGAGGAAAAAAGTTTTGCAATAATCAACCCCCTTTTGGTAAACCTATTATTCAACAACTGGACTTCTCCTGGACTACCCCCTTGGAAAAATGGAAAAGCTCAATGTTTTAAAAGGCTTTTAATAAAGGGATCATCCATTTCAGCCAGCTCTCAGTTTAGCAAATGGGCAATAGAGATCCATTTAGAAGATGAAGAGAGAACTTAGAAGATGAATAGAGAGAACTTAAAAGAAGAAAGAAAAGCTAGAAGCAGCCAAGGCCACCCTGAGGAAAAAAGTTTTGCAATAATCAACCCCCTTTTGGTAAACCTATTATTCAACAACTGGACTTCTCCTGGACTACCCCCTTGGAAAAATGGAAAAGCTCAATGTTTTAAAAGGCTTTTAATAAAGGGATCATCCATTTCAGCCAGCTCTCAGTTTAGCAAATGGGCAATAGAGATCCATTTAGAAGATGAAGAGAGAACTTAGAAGATGAATAGAGAGAACTTAAAAGAAGAAAGAAAAGCTAGAAGCAGCCAAGGCCACCCTGAGGAAAAAAGTTTTGCAATAATCAACCCCCTTTTGGTAAACCTATTATTCAACAACTGGACTTCTCCTGGACTACCCCCTTGGAAAAATGGAAAAGCTCAATGTTTTAAAAGGCTTTTAATAAAGGGATCATCCATTTCAGCCAGCTCTCAGTTTAGCAAATGGGCAATAGAGATCCATTTAGAAGATGAAGAGAGAACTTAGAAGATGAATAGAGAGAACTTAAAAGAAGAAAGAAAAGCTAGAAGCAGCCAAGGCCACCCTGAGGAAAAAAGTTTTGCAATAATCAACCCCCTTTTGGTAAACCTATTATTCAACAACTGGACTTCTCCTGGACTACCCCCTTGGAAAAATGGAAAAGCTCAATGTTTTAAAAGGCTTTTAATAAAGGGATCATCCATTTCAGCCAGCTCTCAGTTTAGCAAATGGGCAATAGAGATCCATTTAGAAGATGAAGAGAGAACTTAGAAGATGAATAGAGAGAACTTAAAAGAAGAAAGAAAAGCTAGAAGCAGCCAAGGCCACCCTGAGGAAAAAAGTTTTGCAATAATCAACCCCCTTTTGGTAAACCTATTATTCAACAACTGGACTTCTCCTGGACTACCCCCTTGGAAAAATGGAAAAGCTCAATGTTTTAAAAGGCTTTTAATAAAGGGATCATCCATTTCAGCCAGCTCTCAGTTTAGCAAATGGGCAATAGAGATCCATTTAGAAGATGAAGAGAGAACTTAGAAGATGAAGATCACTTATGAGGCTAGACAACTTCTGTTCAATGTCTATGGCTCAGCAGATACTGCCATACAAGGAGCTGTTGGCAAAGGTCTCTTAGTTGTTCCTGGGCAATGGGCTAGGCTGAGCAACATTTCTGAGAATGGTACTTGGCTCAAGACTGAGTCTTTCAAGGTTGGTGAGAAAGTTATTGTCAGGGAAGCTGGCCACTCAGTTGGAAGAATCTTGGAGCCCTACCGAGAGTCTGCCTGCAAGCAATGTTGACTCAGTGATCCTCAAGTGGTGCATCGAGGCTCAGGCAGAAGAGTATCCATGCTCCCTCTGGCAAAGAGATTGCTTCAGTTCAGTTTTCTCAGATGCTGCCACTCAGAGCATGGCCTTAGCAAACCAGCTGAGCTGCTTAGTGGCTGAGAAATGCACCTCTAAGCTCCAAATTACTGACACTGACTTCAGTAAGGCTTTCAAAGCTCTGCTCAGGAACAGGTTGTCTGAGCTTCGAACTGAGTGGCAGAAAGAAGTCAAAGCTGAGCACTCAGTGTGGAAGATTGGCCCCCTTCAGATTGTCCAAGCTGTGGTGGCAGCTCAGGAAGCCATGTCTCAGAGGAACCTGGAGGATGAGTGGGTGCTGAGAGCTGCTGTGAGAAACGGTCTGCTGGTGTACAGACCCAACCCTCAGACTGGTAAGCTGGAGGAACTCCTCAGCCAGTCTTGGGCTCAGAAGCTCAACCTCAGCATTGGCACTAAGAGGTATTCTCCACACTACCTCAAGGACAGGCTCAGATGGCTTAGCTCAGAAGGGGTTCCAAAGGAAGCTGATTGGAATCTCAGTGAGACTGCTAAAGCCATCTCTGACTTGCAAGTGTGGGACTACTTTCACCAGGAGCCTGAGCAGTTTGTCTTAGAGAAGGACGAGCCTGAGAAGGACTTTGACTTGGATGGGGCCCTCAGTGCTGACCTGGAGCTTGCCTTGGAAAATTCGCTTTCTCTCAGATTGGCACCAGAGCTGAGGAGAGCACATTGGAGGAGGATGGGCACTGCTGAGTGGAAAGCTCAGCAAGAGTCAGCTCTGAAGAAGAAGACCACAAGGAATGTCAGGACAAGGCTCAGAAGGAAGCACAGAGCTAAGCTGGTCAAAGCCTTTGCAGAAAAGCTGAAGCAGGCAGGCTCAGGAAGCAGGCAAGAAGCTTTGCAAGACTTAGTGCCTGAGGTCAAGCAGAAGAAGGAAGCAAAGAAGAAGAAACTGAGCTCAGTCTTGAAGGCAACCCTGAAGACGAAGCCCAGTGCAAAGAGCAAGCCTTCTTTGAAAGACAAAGCCTCAGCTAAGGCCAAGGTGTCTAAGAAGAGCAAGCTCAAGGCTTTGGCAGACAAAAGCTTAGCTGAAGCTGAGCCAGCACCCTTGCCACCTCCTGCTGAGGCACCCCCTGCTGAGTCAGATGACCTCCTTCTGAAGAAGACTGTTGTGGTTGTCTCAGAGGCTGCAGGTGCTCAGGCCTTTGGCAAGCAGGGCATGCTCACTTTTGTCTCAGACAAAGGGGTCTACACCCTGGTGACTGATTCAGGGGCCTACCAAGTTCAGGCAGCATGGGTGAGGGAGATTGCTGAGAAGAAGGTGGCACTGCCATGGCCTAAGTGGTCTCAGCTCAGCAAGAAGGACCTCAAGCTCTTCCTCATGCAGCTGAACTGCTCAGTTGAGGAAGACACTGGGTTGGCTCCTGAGGAGTGGACCAGGCACACAGTGCTGCCTCTGAGCAAAACTTCGAACCTGATGGAAGATCAGCACCTGTGGCTTCCTCAGTTGGGCCTTCTACAGGCAAAAGCTTCCAAGTTTTGATGAGCTTGGTGTAGCCTGCTCAGACCCTATCCTCAGCCACCTGATAGAGAAGCAAGAGGAAGGCTCAGCTCAATTGGCTGCCCTGGAACAGGGGGCCCAGGCCACTGCACAAACTTCAACCAAGCTCTTGCTTCTGCCTGTCTATGGCCCAGGGCATTGGACCCTACTGGTGGCTGAGCGAGAGAACTCTGAGGCACCTTGGGTTTGGAGAAGATATGACAGCCTCAGCAAGGAGCATTCTGAGTCACACCCTGCCCAGCTGAAGATGGGCAGCCTGATCGATGCTCAGTTTGAACTTCCACCTCTCAGCAATGTGGCCAAGCAACCTGTGGGCTCCAATGCTTGTGGGAGCTATGTTCTGCACTATATAGAACAAGAGCTCAGGTCCTTTGCAGGATACCATCCCTCAGTCTGGCCTCTGCAAGGGTGGAAGGACTGGACCCAGAGACTGAGCCATGTACTGCCTAAGCTTGCAGATGAGCGCCTTGCTGTGATGAAGCAAAAGCAGGCTGAGTACTATGCCTCTGTATCTCAGCAGAAACAAGTTCAACAGAAGCTTCAGAAGGCTCAGCAGGCACTGGAGAAGATCAAGAGCGTAACCAGCTTGGCCTATGTGACTGCTCAGGAGGCTGTCCAGGAGAACTCAGCGAAGTTCACCTGGCAGGACCTGTCTCAGGAGGCTAAGATGAAGGTGTATCTCCTGGAGTACTCAGCCTGCATCTGTGGCAAGTGCAGGTGGAGCAGCAGTTGCTTAGAGTGCGACCCCTACAAGTGTCTCAGGCACCACCTGCACAAGGAGGCAGCTAAGGCCAAGAAGCTGGCTTTTCTGAGCAAAGGACTAGGGTTTTCTCAGCAAAGAAGTTGGCTTTTCTCAAGTTTTTTTTTCTTACAGTTTTCTTCTTTGAGTTGTTGTTTTTGTTGTTGTTGTTGTTGTTTGGTTGCTGCCTGCTTGCTTGCTTGGGGGGGCTTGGGAGGGGCTGAGTGGGACAGGAAGTGAGGCTAAAACACAATCAGTGATGATCCCCCCCCAAAAAAAAAACAAACCCCCAAAAAAAACTTTTCTTTAATCACCCTCCATTTCAAAATGGGGTAGGCTATGAATAATTTTGGGAAAACTTTTCTTTAATCAACCCCCAATTGCAAATCACAGCCCAACATTATGTGAGCATGTTTCATGGAGATGATGCAGCTGCATCTGGTGTTTATGAATATCGGCTCCCTGAAGAGCTTCACCTTGGATGAATGCCGATTTCACGCGGGACAAAGGTTGGCCGGTCTACGACTGTTGCCGGGGTTCCGTGGGTGCCAGCGCGGCGAAATGTGTGGAGCGGACTTGAGGATGGTTTTGGGTTCCATTGTAGAACGCAATTTTTTGGAGCATCCTATGATCCACACGTGGCTATGGGTCAGTTTGGACCCCTGTGCCCCTGGCTGTTCACATCCCAAACCATCCCAAAAATGACCTGCATGGAGTCTAGCTATTGGGATGTGAACTGCTACATATTTGTTGGTTGGCCTTGACCCAGCTCGCCATAGGCCCCGGCTCTCGGAATCGCTGCCTTCAGAGACAAGCTACCCCAACTTATAAACTGCCCTGTGCCCCCAATGTGAGTTGGTCTTATGCCATCCCAATACGGCTGTGGGTCAAAAACCCTGTGCCCCTGGTTCCCCTATCATTAACCATTGTTTTCATTTGTTTGTTGGTAATTATCCACCATTAGTTGGTTGGTTAACTGCTTGACCCATAGCTACCAAGAAGAGCAGCAAATTTTGTCATCCTGTTGCAACCTAGGTGCAGCCTAGGGAGGAGGCGCTGGGGAGTTGCCAGGATGTGCTACCCTCTATGTGGCTTGGAACATCTTGTAACCAATCATTTCTTCACCCCCAAAAAATATGGAGGCTTCAAAGCAAGAGTACCAGGCACTTACCATTCGTTGATTCAATTCTTGGGACAGACATATATGAATGTGTTCTTCCAGTGCTGGTTGGAAGTCATATGCTCTTCATGTCACCAACGGCTTTCCAGAACCGAAGTACGGCGATACAATTTGTGATGGTAACACCCACCTTTTGGTTAATTACTGGGTTACTCCGTACACTCGGCTCAGTACCCGGTCACCAAGGGTTGACATACCCTCGAGGGAGGTGAATGGGTTATATATTCCAGAGCCTTTCTGAATATTAATAAAGTCCGTGTCCATCAATGGTAATTCTGCCAAAATCATCAAGAAACAACACTATACGTACATTTTATTCAGTGTGATTCATCCTCATGTATTTAGTGGTTTCCTCTACGAATTATTGTAATGAGTAATGACTCAATGAATCACTAAATTGTGGTGTAACTATGTTTAATGATTGATTTGGCTAATGTATCACCAAATCAACCCTAAATCAACCATTAAGCACTAAATCATTAACCATTAAGCACTAGATATCACTAGATCATTCAATGACTGGTGAATCTAATCATGCTGTTGATATACCAAAGCAATGGACCCCATGCCTCAAGCTCTTCAGCTATGCAGACCTGGCAGGCCAAAGAGCCTTCGCCATGCAGTTGTCAGGCAGACTTGTGCGGCACGCCAGGATGTAGCAGCAGAAATGGATGGGTTGTTCATGGCTGATGTAGCAAATCGTCGCGACCAATTGTGCTTGATTAATTGAGAACACATAGATAGTTGAGCATTGTTTCGATCCATTTTGATCCTAAACCAATTCAGTTCACGGGGATGATGATGCACATCATATCCACTGTGCCATCATAAGAATGTTGACCAAGCTGCGTACACAAGATCTTGTAGCGTGAAAATCTACATGCCAATACGTTCAAAGCGATGCAGATATGCCACAGGCGTGCCAGCCCAAGAGATTATCATTCTTCATAGCGAATTCATACCCACATGGACGATATGAACCAGTGGTCAGTATCAAACCCTATTGCCTATTGATGTTGATCAGAAACCCATATATGATTGTCCATCATTTTTCCGTAACAAAGAAGTCTTTGTCCCAATATGAGCCTTTGTTGAGTAATTACATAATCATTTGGAATAGGGACGTATAGGAAAACCAACACCTTACAGCAGCCTTTATGAACAAAAGCCACCTGACATCACCACTTCCCAGTTGCACTTCCATGACTTGCACCTCGCCCACAACTCGTCAGGCATTGTCGCCCGCATTGTCCTTGGAGGTGCAGATGTGGTGGTTCCTGGTTGCAGCCCATGCTTGATCAGCTTGCAAAAGAACCAGCCCTGTATGACCATGTTGGAAGATTACTTTGGGCCATTCACCAAAAAGGTGAAGAATTTAGTAGATATGTAATTTAGTCTATCATATTTATTCTGTCTATATATGGAAGATTTAGTGGGTATATTGAATGGAAATATTTGATAGGGCCCCTTGAATATTTAGTGGATAGATTGAACATGGATGGGATAGTTCATATTCTCTCTACTCCATCACTCGTACCTATGGAGTTGGTCATCACAACAAAAACTGCACCTGGTTGATCAGCTTGAAAGTGGTGCTGAGCGCTTGCGACTGGTGGGTGGAGAAGCAACCAATAATGGGGGTGAAATGATGGCTATGGTTGGCTATGGGTCATAACCAACCATCCCAAAAATGAGTAGTTTTGGGATGTGAACGCCATTCACCCAGACAGATTTTGTACAATCAAACATCGGCGATCTAGGAGTGAAGCTGGCAACAAGCAACAAATAGCAAGGCAAGGAGGTGTAAAATCACCAACAAAAAATACACCCGGTAGAACTGCAGGGACAGCCAACCGCCCACTTTTCCATTGACAGCATTCTTTTTTCCAATGGGTTTCAAACAATCAACATCCAACAACTATAGAATGCTTGGATAAACAACCAACTGAAACTGGGATTGCTGCGAATGTGATTGCAGGAATATCAGTCAAAAGTCAGCTCTTGGAACAAAAAACCTTTTTAGTAGCCGGTGGACCGGTGGGCTGCCTGGCAACTCAAATTTGGTGATATTGGACAGTTTTGCAGACCTCTTCTGGGTCTACCAATAAAACCGCCTTGGAATTGATGAACCTAGGGTATGATCCGTGGCTCCTTTGGGTAGTTCTAATAATACCGAATCCGAGCTTATTTATCAATGGTATAACCAGGAAACATGTAGTTACTGAGGTATAACTATGATTACCAGTCACTCCAAGTGGTTCCTGTCACAGTTGTCAGTTGTTTGTAGTCAATTAATTCATAAACCTTCGAAGTATTCGAACAAAAATCGAAAACAATTCATAAATAATTCATAAATCATTGAACGAAAGTTCCTATGCCAAAAATCAAAAAAATAACTGATTATATTCTATGATTTCATAAACCTTAGGAACGTTCCTATGCCAAGACCAGTTCCCAAGTGGGACGATCACCCGGTCGTAGCCATGCCTTAGCCCTTGAGTTCTACCACCAGGCCGCCACCGCAGATCGGCCGGAGATCAGTGGCGCTGGTCCAGTGGAGCGATAGCCGCGCGGCTCGGGCCAGCTGGGGTCCATCTTTTGCTGAAAGCCGAGGGCCTACACTGCAAATGAAAAGGTTTATGATGGTGAAACATCTACTATTTGCAATGGCCCATACTGGCTGTGTAATGGCTGATACGCAAAGGGATGATTCACCTGCAAATGTTTTTCTGATTTTCTTGCTCTGCAAACCAAGTGGCTGGGATATTTTCATGGTGAGCGATACACTACCTGATGGTTGAGTATGTTTTTTTGTTTGTGGTTGCCATGATTGTTCTTCCGCATGTTTCTTATGGTTTGGCTATGCATATGCTTAGTTAACAAGAAGTACTTGGTGAAGGAGCAATCATTGATGCAGTCCATGTTTAAAGAATCGCCATTGCATTAATGGTGTATCATAAGCATGGCACAAATACTGGTTATGTAGTGGGCGATCGCCGTAAAACCAGTAGATACATGCAACATTGATTCACCACACAAGGGTAGATGGCGGCTTGCACTGTTTCTTATCCAGCTATTGCCGGTCATTGTTGTTTGAATACTTCTCACGGATTTTGATCGATTATATGCTGATTACTGATTATTGGCTTTTTGCTCTTGTACCTTGTGAACCATACTGGCACTCTTCCACATTCTCGCATGGTTGTTGTATTTTTGCTGGTTTTGTTGGTCATTTGCTGGTTGTTTGCAGTTTAGCGGTTGGCTATGGCTTATCAATCATAATTTGACCACTATTGACCAGCCATAGCTGGCTATAGCTTATCAATCATAAATTGACCACTAGAAACCAGCCCGTGAATCACTGGTTATGGCTTATCAACCAGCCAACACGAATGATTCAATACTTGTCCATTGTGATCGCAGGACTTGGTGACGGAGAACTTAGACACCAGGCAGCCACCGTGGGAGTGGGGCCATGACATTTGGTACAATATCAACAAGAACAGTGTCCACTCCATTTTACAAAACTAGTCAGACACTATGACATATATGAGGATCAATTATTCTACATGCCAGTAACTGCGCACTTTTGCATATACGTCTTGATGTGCAACGATTTACGCGTGCAATCATGTGAAACTATACATCTGAATTTATGATTGTGTATAGCTATAATTGACCTAATGATAATGAATCACCATAATGATTATAGTCATAGTTGCGATCATTTCTGTGTATTATAATTATGATGTAAAAACCATTCAGCCCATACTGACATCAGTTTCTGTCGGCAGACATCATAATCATGATTTCATGATTATAAGTATTTCTGTGTTAGTTATGATTATTAATTTAACCCATGATTATGATTATTAATTAATCACCATCAATTGTGATTGTCAATTATTAATTAATCACATCTTAAGATTATTAGTCACCATCATTATGATTATCAATCGTTAATTTCAATTATGATTTCTGTGTCGCCTAATCACAATTGAGCCATATACAGCTGGTATACCCCCTATTATTGTTGGTTGTTATCTCCTATTATTAACCATTAACCAGCTAGTTAATCAGAACATTGACCAAATCACCATTGAGCCCACTCAAACCCCAGGAAGTGTCCTCCTTCATCGCTGCAGCAGGTGCGGTGGCACATCATCCCCCGCGCGTGCGGCAGTGGGGTGCCACAAGGGGAAGCCATGGCAGCTGGGCGGCTGGCAGCAGTGCAAGGCTTGGTTGCAAAATGCCAGGTCAGGTGTTGATGAGTAACTGATTCAACCAAGCCTTGCAGTGCTTCCTGACCAGCTGAAGATTAAGTTCATTTAAACTGCCAAAATTTAACAGATTCAGCTGTTTATGAATCCTCTCTTGGACATCGAAGATCCAATGATTCAGGATTGATCAACAGCTGAATCAGTCACATTCATCTCATTTTTGTTCATTCATCCGATCTTTGAAGATGGATCCTCTCATGGCAGTATCGGGCAACATGTTGTTGTGAGGGCTCTGATGCCCTTACCTTCTTGGCGACGTTGATGCCAGCACCAGCCTGCGTGCCCAATTTATAGCTCATAATTCAGCCCAACCGGACAGTTTGAACCCCGGCATACCCCTTGCTGATGTTATTTGTAGGCCTTTGTTGTAAGGGGTTCAAACTGTTTGGTGGTTCTTGGTGTCGATAGCCTTAGGACCGAGAACCACCAAGAACCACTAAAAACCTGGGACGGCTCATTGATACCATCGGTGGTCTCTTAGGGCTCAATGAGGCCCAGGGGATTGACAGATTTTGAGCATCCTCCATGTCTACCTGGGATGATCAACACTTCTTCCATGGGAAGCCAACCTCGCTACTGCACACCCCCTCACCTAGCAAGCACTGATGGTTGATGCTGGAGAGGCATGAAGGACCCTGAGACAACTGGGGGTTTGAACCCAGTAGCCAGTTCCGTCATCCATCACTGTGACCGACATGGAAACTACTTGCCATTAGCATGTCGTCCAATTTGGGTGATGATGGTCACAAATGTCACAAACCATGTTGCTAGATCATCATTATCGTCGGATTCATGGTGATGTTTTCCTTTGATGCACAACTTCGACTCATCTCCCAGTAACAGCTGCAATGTTACCATTGTCCCGGCACAACTCTCCAGGATATTTGGATTGATGATGGATTTCAGAGGTTGAAACAGATAAATAAATATAAACCTATGGAAAGTACAAATGTCGTACTTTTTTCCATTGCAAGACGAGTAGATCTCGTATCACTCAATCCACGACCCGCCTTGTCAACTTCCGAGGCTGGACGCTTGCCACCCTTAGCAGGTGCCTGCTGAATGCTGCCCAAAGTTGCTAGCCCTTTAGAGTTAGACCAACTGGCGATGCTTAGCAATTAGCCAATACAGGGACTGCCCAACATGGAGGGTTCGAGGATCTGTTGCACTTGGAGAATGATACAGCCAATGTATGTCGGGTGCTTATAACCACTCTGATGTAATGACAAGGTGTGCATCACACTATCCTCAGCCGTTCTGGGCAGGTGTTGAAAAGCCAGCAGAAAGAGGGACTATAGGCAGGAGTTCATGGGGAACGGTTCGGAACGATTGGTTTTTGAAGCACGTCCATACAGGATGTAGTAGCAGCAGTAGCAGCAGCAGTAGCAACAGTAGAAGCTGATTGTTGTTGTCGTTGTCTTCAACGGTCGTTGATGTTTCATCCTGACGATCCTCTTGACAGCCATCTCTCACTTCTGATCTAACACGGACATCTTTAATCATGAGCATGAATGTTGAACACACGAGCAATCATACACTGTAACCAAAAGTCATAAGCTATTATAATTATGTATATCTTGTGGGCTCACCATCATAACATAGCCCTAATCAACATGTAACGTGCTTGCTGAACCATGTGCAAACCATTGTTGATTATCAAACATTAGTCAATCATTATTAATTGTTAGTTAGCCCTTATTAATCATTAGTCAACCACAAATTGACAATCCAATTAATCAAAACTACAACCAAACATTATCAATAATCAACCAACTAACCAACATGAACCATCAAAGAACCATCCTCCGTCCTTCATGTCACCATGGCCCCAGCTGTCAGCCATGGTGGAACAGGTCCTCTGGCTGTGCCAGACCTGAGCCCGAGTCGTCGCAGGGGGCACCCGAATGGCAACAGGGTGGAGCTTTCAAGAGAAGATGGCAAGTCGGAGATCAGGTGAACAATCCTTACTAGACCACCAATTTCTGGTCAATTTATGTCTTAAGAATTAATCTACCATCAACAAGGCTTTGGTACCTGTCAAGACCTGTTTTTTTTGGTGAAATCAGGAATTTCGGGTGAAACAATCCCTACGACACCAGCAATTTCTGGAGAAGCAAGGATTCTGAGCACATCAATAAACCAGTCAGTAGCTTGATGATGCAATTGGAGACAGACTTACTGTATCTTAGGATATCCATGAACAATCTTGAGAGAGATTCGTGTGGATACTTGAGATGGATTGTTCGTATCTACCATCAACAAGGATTCGGTACCCGTTCCCAATCAGCTTTCCAACATAGTTGCGCTATGTTGTGCTGCTGTAGCTACTCATAGATTCAGTAGTTGTACCAATACTTGTTTTGATCACGTTCACATATGCCAGTTTCTCAAAATATGGGACCCCCAAGTCATCCTTTTTTGATCATCAAGAGCAATATATAAACGAAGCATTATTTGGGGGGCTTATATTGAGGAACCCCCATATATTGAAAACACGTTAATGAATCCCCAAGTGCAGACTTTATCCGGTGAAGTGAGGTAAGTTATGTGAGGCGAGACCAATGCAATTCCAGTTGGCCAAGCTGGTGCAGAGTATGAGCCCCTGCTTAGACACATGTCTATGGCAGAGCCATGTGTGGTTGTGGCTCTGAAGTGATTGGAAGTGCTGCAGCGTGAATGCTAGTGGCTTACAAAGGTGATTGTGACAAGTCCTTAGTCAGATCCTTTTGATCGCACCGTCCTAGATGCCTAGATGATTGTTGCTGTTGTGGTTGGTGGTTGTTTGGGGGAGTTGTTCTTTGCTGTAGTTGAAATTCTTGGTTGCTTTCCGATAGCATTTGAATAGGCAATGGTTGCAACCAATGACAACTTCTAGATATGACTATTCGATACTGATCACTGTACAAGTACTATACAGACTATACATGTAGTGAATACCACTTAACTACTACATTTATTTCATTCTTCAATCCCAAGCCAGTAAATGGCTACTGGTATACCAAGCCAGTATTCAACAGTAGTAAGTGGTATGATCAATACTTACACTTACAACAGCCAACAACCCTCGTTGCTTACTGGTTGTCGCTGCTGTTGACTCAGGCCCTGAAATCGACACGGCCGAAATCGCTCAGATTGCTGCGGCTCAAAGCGAGGCGTTGGCAAGCTGAGAAACCCGACGGTGGCAACGATGTATTGGTTTCGTCCGTGGCAACAGCTTAGGAGGACAGCTATGAATGATGATGGTCCATGACAGCTCAGGGTTACTAACTACTTAATGGTTTATAATGGGCAATTGGCATTGATGGTTAACAGTGGGCAACTCCTTGTGGTATTTAGTAATTGACAACTAATTGTGCCAACTATTGTTCTACCAACCTGTGTAGCCATGTTTGATTCGTCGTACCACTCGGTGAGATTGGCCAGCAAATATGCTGAGAATGAGGAGCATCAAAATGGAGACTGGGCGGTTCATTTAAAATACTTTTCCAACATCATTGATCATTCGGTGATCATCGCGGGGGTTGAGTCTTGTGCACGTCAAGATGTTTATGATCAATGGTGCATGACCTGTAGCCAAGCATTCGACACATGCAGAGAAAAGCAATGCCAAATGCCAAAGTATATGATCAAGATATCCAGCTTCAAGTTTCGACACATGCAAGCACTGCGATTTGTTCAATCAAGATATCGAAATCCTACAGGTGAAACATCACCGGTGCATCACCAACACACATTGGGCAGTCCAATGCATGGCAGCGCCAGGAGCCCACAGCAGCTTTGGATGCGAGGCCCGGGTGCTCATGGCGATGGTCAACCCACGTGCGGTTCGAAGCTGTAATCCTAGAGCTGATCCCACGATGTGGTGAAGCTTGTTCGAACCCCAAACCGAACTACTCGTACTTGACTGGTTGGTGGTTTTATGCACTTTTTATTTTCCCAAATGTAATCATTAATTTTCGAATAGTTGGTTGACTAATATTTCTCATAGGGGATGGTTCAACCACCAAAACGCGTTGACCTCGTTGGACCCTGAGCCCACCCCTGGACCCTGTGGTGCTCGGAGGTTGAAGGAGGTTGAGCTGGATCGTGCCTCATGGCGCCGTCGCACTCTTCTGCTGGAGGCAGGGCTGGGTGGATGGTGATGTTTGGGAAAGATACACCACCAGTGATCTATGGAGATTATATAAGTGATTCTCCTGGTAGATCCTGGTTGGGGTATGGTCATTGTGGTGATCAATATTTACTTGGGCTATAGGTGTGCGGTGTGTGTTCTTTTTTGTTTGCCTCTGGACATGCCATCCCGCTTGGAAAGTGGGTAGCTAGAAGCGAGGGAACGACTAAAACGAAACCAAACTGTCAAACACCGAAGGTCAAATATCAATGACTTTTCTAGCCACAAACCGTCACAACCGCCCCGATTTGCATAGACCATGGGGTCTTGGGGGTGTCCCTTTCCTGTATTAATCAGGGATATCTGGGTGTTTCTCAAAATAGGGATACCGGATACCCCCCAAATCATCCCAGATTAACCATTGTTTATCAATCAAAAATTGGGGGATCTCCCATTTTGAGAAACCACCACCTGCTGACCCCATACTTTCTCTGCTCTAGTGCACCCGGCAGGAGCAAATGCAGCGGCTGCTACTGCAGTATCTCGGCCGTTGAAAATTCCTTGCGGGTGGCACCGCCAGGGAGTTGGATCATGGAAAAGATGTTAGTGATTGTGGTGAAGTGGATGTCCCCATGGTTGTTTCATGCATTTTTCATTCTCCCTAATATGACCAATTTATTTGGTTGGTTGACAGAGATTTTTCATAAGGGTGGTTCAACCACCAACCAGACTAGCAGTTTCTCTGTTTTTGTTGATGGGTTCAACATGTGATGACGATAGTTGATGATCGGTTCCATATGCTGGTGATTTGGTGAGGAAGGTTGAACCCATTTTGTTGATGTTGATTGCTTTTATTTTATTTGACCCATCATCAGCATGTGATGAGGATTGCTTTCCCACAGTTTCTGCTGGCGGCATTGCGACCAGATTATTGCTGATGTTTGATTTTATCGATGTACATAGCAGCCAATTGAAAGACAGTTTCTATCATTGCTCACCTCATAAGAAGTTCAGCGCAAGAATTGACGGAATGATTTTGGTGTGCCAAGCACAGGTTTGCCATGGGAGAAGCAAGCACCACATGAACGACACTCCGTATATAGACAGGTAGTTGATTGATGAAGATAGGTATAGTTACACTACTGAGCATATAATGATTTGATCTAAACTCATCTTGGGAATCCCGATGAGTCAACCAATGTCAAGTGTTCCAGCAAAGATGCAGGAAGACACCTCTCTTCACAGCCCCAAACATGGGTTCATGGCGCGAAGCTTTCCAACAAGAAACATCTGGACCTGCATCTCTTTGGGTGTTTCACAACATAGGGGGATCAACCAAATCATCCTGTTTATTTGCCATTTATAGTAACAGACCAACCATTATGGTAGGTACATCCCCTAGTATTGGTCATTGTCCCCTTGTTAATAACCATGATCAACAATCAATTTGTATAGTAATAGATAAACCAACCATTTTTGCATTGCCCTACGACTTGAGAAACCATCAGTTGTGCTTTCCAGCCGATCGCTTCAAGGCAAAGTGCCAAAGAAGAGGTGCCCGCACCGTCGTCAATGGCTGTTGGAGGGAGCAAGTTTTCTGGTTGGTGGTTTTGAACATTCAATAATTGCTAAAATAGGGGATGCCAACCAGCAATGATGGTTAAGGAACTACTAGCTGGTGGTTTGATTGACATTTTGTATTTTCCCTAGTATTTGCTAACAAACCGTTGGTTCAAAAACAGGTTTTTTTTAGAGGGATGGCTCAACCATCAATCAGTTCTCCGTGCAGTATTCTGTCAATCAACAGTAGCTGTATACCCATGATATCATGGAAATGTATGCTTGGTTCTAGATTGTAACAACCGTTGGTCGTAATCACAACTTCCACTACAATGCAATGTTTGGTGAGTCATTTTTTGTACCTCCATAACTCTGTAAGGAGCAATGAAGACACCACAAAGTTATACAAGAGTACCACAGGTACATAGAGAATGATCACGGGCAAAACCATTTTACAGGTAGAACCTCTCAGGCCGCGGGTCAAGGGCATACCCTTGATGGTTCACATCCCATGACCAAACGAGTCGAAATGTTGTGGCGTTCATCCATCCAATTGTATCCAAGTGTGAGGGCATTACGGGCATGACCCATGCCCAAGTATGGTTTCGATATAGTCTGATCCGCTATGAGCATTGCTAATGATGTAGATCTACAACTCTCAGTAAATCTAGTAGACACATGAGTGTTTCTCAAACTAGGGGGAACCCCAAATCATCCAGTTAAGTAACAATAAACCAACCATTTTTGGGAGACCACTATGGCTTGAAAAACCCTCCATGTTGGATCCATCCATTGCTTTGCATCCCCTGGGACTCGCCAGGTGCGGTGGCGGCCAGAGGCCTTGCAGCTGGAGGACGGTGGCCACCGAAGCTTTTGAAGTGAGCAGTTGATGAGCTTAGGTGGCCAGGGATGAGGCTTGTAACGAGCTGTCTCATGAGCTGTTGCTGACTAATGTGCTGTTAATAATTCACCGCTATGAATCTAAGTGAGCTCATTAAGAGCCTTTGAAAGTGGTTAATGAGCTCTTAATGAGCTCTTCATGAGCTGTCAATTGTTTGGGTCAATGAACTGTTCATTATTGCAATGGTAACAGGCACAAATCCTATGATTCCAAAATTGAGGTACAGTACAGAAGAGGTACCAGACTTCTTCCTTTTGAAAGCAACATGAAGTGAGCAAACGGTCAATAAATATTTAGTTCATAATTATATATGTTGAAACCAATTTATTTAATCAAACCATTAAATTTATGAAACCATCATTTAGTTCATAGGCTCATTGCTAGTTGAAACCATCATTGGCAAGTGACCAACCAGCAATTAGCCAACCAACCGGCCAAGCAGCTGGATGGGCATCCAATTTTTTGGTGCAAACTTTCTTTGCCTAAACAGTACCCGCGACAGCCAAGGGTTTCCAATGCAGGGTAGGGAGAAATCACGTGGTATTGACTGGCTAAAGATGAGGGTCCAAGCTTTGGCAGTAACTGAAGTAATTGTAGTGCATCGCTTTGGCTGCTTTCTGCGTTCTATCTAGGTGTTGATGAGTTTGGTTTTGGTGGACTTACGTGCTACACTGGACTTTCACATTCTTCTGGTTCCATCACTCTGGTTTGAAGGACCCTAAGATTCTTTGCAGGTTCCGTCGACAGATTTGGATCTGGGTGACAGGTTCAAGTCGCCAGATTCTATGACCGATTTGTTTGTTGATATGATGCCATCAGCCGGGGCTGGGTATATTTTTCTTTTACTGGTTGGCTGGTCCGCTGGTCGTTATTCACATTGGTTTTAACTGGCTGGTTGATTGTCATGTCCTCATCGCGGTTGGTTGGTCAGTTGGTTGGTCGCTTGGTTGCCACATGTTGCCACCACACTGATCACATGTCAATCCGCGTCTCGATCCTCCAGGACGAGGGCACTGCGGAAATGCAGGACTGGGACTGGCTGAGATGAACCTGCTGTTTTGTCAACAACCAGGCGCTGTCTTACTTGGATGTGTATTCCACTTAGTAACTGGTAACTAACCATGGGTATACTGCAGGGGTTTGATGCTATCTTACAGGTTTATAATCATGGCTAGAACCCTAGCTGCACATCCAGGTATTGGTTGAGCAACTGGACACGCCACCGTAGCCGACAGCTACAAAGATAATCACCAGCCAGAAGTCGACTATACTATAGATGGGATGATGACTTTGGTGGTAGGTGGTTGTAGCTCATTGCACCAGCTAGTATAAATGATCATAATGATCCATTTAGAGATATGTGGATTATGATGGCACTGTAATGTAAGTCTTCTAACAGCTGATTTGGAAACTGCTGGATTCAGGCTGGGGTCTCGGAATCGGACAACACAGGATCTACTCACAGCACAGACGGGTTCCTACCGCATCATGCTGGCCATTTCGCATGTCATCAGAATGTGTTTCCACATCCGTGCTCTCCTTGGGACGTTTTGCCTCTGCAGCTGCTTGTGTGTGGGTGTTTCCTTTGCGAAGGTGGGTGATGTGAAGATGAAAGTGCGTTTGATAACCTTGGCTCTGTGGTGACTGCTCAAGCAAATGGTATGAACTTGGAGTCAGGAGAATGTGTGCAACCATACACAATGTATGTATGCCGTACATTTGTTTGAGACGGATATTTCTTGAACTTATTATTGGGCTGGAAAGTCAGAAACGTTTGTTACTGAAGAGAAACACGCTTTCAAAAGGTCGTTTTCCCAAGGCATTGCAGATTGAACTGTTGCATAGGTGGGTGCAAGCACTTCGGATTTAGAAAGTGCCTAGCCAGCCAACGCCGTTAGTTTGCATCTGATAGCCGCCATGGTAGCTATGAAGCTTGAACATTCTAATCTAGGGCATCATCAGGCCAGCATCTTCAAGCACTTGCAGACATTTCGCAAGGAAGGCCAGCTCTGCGATGTTGTGGTGAAGAGTCGTGATGGTACAGAGCACGCGGCCCACACAGCAGTGCTATGCGCGGCCAGCGCCGACCTCAAGAACATGCTAGTCGGACCTTTTGTTGAAGCAAGTCAGGTGCAACAAGGTCAACCAGTGGAATTGGCTGCTTCTGACGCAGTGGTGCATTCTTTTCTTGAGTACATCTATGGTGATGAACCTCAAGTAGAATTGGACAATTCTTTTGAACTTCTGCATCTGGCAGACGCCTACAACTTTCCAGAGCTAGCAGCGGCAATTGAAGCAGGGCTTCGAGCTTCATTGGGCAGTGCTCCTGTGGTAACCGCTCTGAAGGTCTTGCAGCTTACGCAGGACTTTCGTGACTTGAAAGTCGCATGTGAAAAAGCAGTTGCTGAAAACTTCGAAACCTCCATTGGGCTCAGTGACTTTCTGGAATTGAGCCCTGGCCAGCTCGGCCGGATTTTGCGGAGAGACGACTTAATCGTAAGTCGAGAGGAGGTAGTCGTGAAGGGGCTCTTTCAGTGGTTCAACAAATCAAAAGATAGGGCAGTTCACTTAGGTCTGCTGCTTCAAAATATTGACTTTCAATCTCTCTCATCGAGCAACTTGGCTCGGCTGGGGCACCTTTCCGCATCTATGGGCCCAGCTGGTCATGACCTTCAGCGAGAGGTTGGGGATGCTCTGCAAGTTCACAAGACACATGGGGCAGAAAGCGTTCCAGATGCGTTTCGGCCAAAGAGGCGTTGCTTGCAGCGCTGGGCGCCAGACTTGGGTGCCAGCTCGCAAGCTCCACGGAAAGTGCTGCCCTACGTCACCTCCATGTGTTGGCACGATGATGCCATCTACTGTGCCACGTATGACTACCCCAGTCCCTCCAGCATCTTGCGTTGGAGGCCTGGAGACGCCGAGAGCCAAGTCGTTGCTGGAAGAGGTGCCAGAGTGAACGGAGTGAATGATTTGGGGACAGCTTGCTTGATGTCCGTGTCTCCCGAGGGCAACATTTTCGTGGTCGATAGAGGCAATCGGAGGCTTCTGAGTTTTCGAAACGGGTCTGGCAACATAGTGCTCAGTGATGTTGACATACGGTCTGTGTTCTGCTCTCCGAACGGAGTCGTTTATGTCCTGACTCAAGGTGGACGAGCTGTTGAGAAATTGGTCGGCGCAACGCTTCACCCTCTGATTTCCAGCGAACACCTCCCTGCAGAGCTGCAGTTCCGAGCAGAATATTTGTTCGTGACCAAGGACGAGGTGATCTACCTTGCGGACCATCGCAGCGGCCGCGTCTTGCGTCTCACTCCTGGTGAGGCGGAACCTGTGGTGGTGGGCGAGGTGCCGGACAAGGAGATGTCTGGGCTGTATGGCCTCTTTGTGACCGAAGATGGAAAGGTATATGTTGCTGACTACAGGCAGCAAAAGGTCTGGGCTTTCCATCCAGGCGACACAACTTGGACCGAAGTCTTGACGTGTCCGGGAGAGCTGCAGCCTGTCGCTGTCCTCGTCGAAGGGAGATCGTTGTATGTGAGTCTTGTGAGTAGATTGGTTGGGGTCCCTTCAACCGGCGTTTACGAATATTTGCTCCCTCCCGAGCTGCAGCTTGTGTGACATTAGTCTCGCAGGGGACAAAAACGGCTAAGCTGTCAGCGACTGTTGCCAGGTTCCACCCGCACTGTGATTCGGTTGCAGGAATGGTTGGCCTTGAAGTTAGGGTGCTTGGAGGGCCTCATGACCGACAAACCTTTGTCATCCATACTGACCAATTTCTTGGCACTCAGGGGACACTAATATTCAGGCGGGCCCCAAACAGCAAATGCTGTACGCAGACCAACCTTGGATATTGCCAAACACTTGCTGGCGCAAGCCAAAGAAGAAAGAACATTCATAAAATGTGGGTGTTTCTCAAAATAGGGGTAGCCCTAAATCATGCCATTATCAACCACTTATTATAGAATTATAGCAGTAAACCAATCATTTCAGGGGTACCCCTAGTGTAAGAAACCATAATAATAATGTATGATTTCTGGACAAAAACCGCTGGATTTTTCTCCAAGGTGCTGCTTGAAGTTGTTCGCTGGTCATCGCTTGTGGTCTGGGAGATGTGTTTGTTATCAACCGCGATTCGTAGTGGTAAACACCACATATCACCCAAATTGTTTGGATGATTGATGGACATTCCAACACATCCTGATGCTTTGGCCACCGGCCAATGGCTCAATGTTCCCAGTGCGGCATATTGCCATACTTTCAAGCATGGCAAGGGGCTGCAGTCCGACGCTAGCCAGGGGCTCAGACCCATCGCGTGTTTTTGAGTTTGCACCACGCATTGATGGGTCGGTGGGTTCAGCCACAATCTGTTGTCAACCGGTAGTAACCATTTGAGTGAATCCAGCAACCAATCATCAACCATGGTAACCCGTGAGCCATCGCAACTCACCGTTCAAGATTCACCCCTGGCTTGTTGCGTTGGGGTTTCCCTCATTTTTGTTTGGAAATCATGACTTTTCGCGGTACTTTTCCATCCTGGGTACCTCGCATCCTGGGAACGTCCCCATCCTGGGACAGCCATTGGTGACGTTCACCGGGCTAGCGCCTTGGCAACTCCACCAGGAGGCCTGGAAGCAGGAGAAGCAGACGCTGGAGGCATTGCGTTCGTTGAATCATTGGGGCGCTGTGAATGGATGGGTTCATAGCAGATGGACATGGCTATGGGTCAATATTAACCATCAAAAATGGTGGTTAACAACCAACAACCTATAAGGAAAACAATGGTAACCAACAATAGTAGGGGATATACCAGCTATATATATATGGCTATGGGTCAATATTAACCAACCAATAATGGTTGATAATAACCAACAAACTATAGGAAAAACAATCGTTAATGATAGGGGAACCAGGGGTACAGGGTTTTGACCCACAGCCACATACCTGTCTATACTGGCTGTTGGTTGGAAGATGTTGGGAGGGATCGATTTGGAACCAGGGCTATTCTCATCTAATGGGGGAGTCAAGGAGGCCTCACCAAATGGTAGTATAGTATGACTTATTAAACAGGTGGATCATCAATGGTGAATTGATGCGGATTGATTGTTGTCAAGTTGTGGTTATTTTAAGTCCAAGTATTGATTGATGCTCATGGGGATCATGAGCAACATAAATAGTGGATGTTCCAATTATATATGGCAATCGGTCAAGGCACCACATATAACCAAAAGTGAAGCGGTATATTGACATCCCAGCAGCTACACTAACTCGACTGTGGGACAAAACCCTGTTCCCTTGTTCCCCAATCATGAACCATTGTTCTCCCTTTAGGTTGTTAGTCATTATCCACCATGGTTAGTTGATGATTAATATTGACCCAGAGTAGCCACTTGTTCATTTATGGGATGTCAACAGCTAGGGGTACAAGTCCTTGACCCACAGCTGGCTATGCAAACGAGTGCAAAAGGGGGAGATTTCCTTTTGCATTCTATGATCGAGTCGGAAGCTCGTGAATCACTTGGGTCACATGGTGATTGTTTCAGAGACATTTGGTGGTTCCCCAAAATCAGGACCTTCCCAAGAATAGATGGTTTATTTGCATAAATGGTTAATATTGGATGATTTGGGGGACTCCTGTTTTGATAAATCACCGTTTGGAACTACTGTTGGTCTTGAGTATATGTCCAGCTGTAATGTTTGTGCAAGGTGCTGCAATTTCTTGGTGAAGGATCAGCAAGTTGAAGTCAAATTCCATCTCTATCCCTTAGACCCTTGCTCATCCATGGGTTGCAGTATAGCTGTGCGTTACACTTTTTGTTGCATTACTGCACTACTTACCTTCATTAATTACTATCTATCGTCTAGTGTCATTATTGCGTGAGCCAACAATCATGAGTCAATAGTCTATAGTGCAATTGTCAGTCATCATGTGTCAAACAGCAAAACTAGGTGTTTCTCAAAATAGGAGACCCCTCAAATCATCCAATATCCACTCTTTTTTTGTAATGTAAAAGACCAACCATTTTTAACGGTTCCCTATGGCTTGAGAAGCCACCAAATGGTTTCGTCCCTCTCCTGAGTTCCTTGGTTTCAACCAGGAGCCTCAACCACTTACGCCTCCCAACTGGGGGGCCCCTGACTTCACCTGTAGCTGCAAGATCAGGGCACGACAACCATCCATCAATGAATCCAAACTGACTGGTGGTTTCAAACCTGTTTTGATTTCCCTAGTAATTGTTAACAACTGGCTGGATAACAAGCATATTTTGCATAGGGGTGGTTCAACCATCAACCTGCAACCATCACAGCCACCATCAGCCGCGGTTGGTCCCTGCGTACGGTCACCACGGTCCCGGAGCCAGGCGCAGCTGTCGCAGGTGGTGGCTGAACGCGATCGCATGATCGAGGTGGAGGGGTTGGTTGTGGTGGCACATGCGGGGCCCATGACGTCGTTCATAGATCTGGTAGTTTCTCAAAATGGCTATTAATCAACCAACTACTGGGGGATTTCCACCAACAAAACAAGGGAAAACAATGGTTAATGGTGGGGAACCAGGGGTACGGGGTTTTGACCCACTGCCAAACAAGGGACCCCAAAAGTTATGGTTGGCTTATTACTGACTTATAGTGGATGATTTGGGGTACCCCTATGACTTGAGAAACCACCAGATGGGCTAATGAAGTTTATCATGGTTGATATGGTTCATAGATGTTATGTTTTCATGGTTGATGGTTGATGGGCTAATGAAGTGGCTCATTTATATCATGGTTGTCAGTGAATCTCATAGTTTAACGGTTGTTTATGATGTGTTTAGATGGGCTACTAATGATTACTAATGCCTGGGCAGATGAGGTTTATCATGGTTGGTACTTCATAAATGGTTTGTTTTCATGGCCGTCTGACAACCACCAATGATGAAAAAAAACAGACCTGACCACTGCCCATAAAACAGCACCATTTATAAATGGTTGTTTCTCAAGTCATAGGGCTACCCCAAATCATCCAGCTTATTAACCAGCTTTATAGTAATAAACCAACCATTTTTTGGGTCCCCTATTCTGAGAAACACCCATATCTATTATAAAATGATACATAGTAATGGTATAGCAATGATATAATTTATCATGATTTTGGGAAACCCCCAAATGATGAACCGTATCAACCATTATAACCTTCTATAACCATTATTAACCACTAACCAACCATTGGTGGTTCAACCACCCACCCCCGCCGTCTCCACCCCACTGTTGCGCAGGCCACCAACGAGCTACGTGCGGACGTGCGGCGCTTGAGCCAAAGCCGGGAGGTGCGCACCTCGTGGTGCAACGAGGGGTGCTGAGGGGGTGCGCGTTGGGAGAAGCCATGGGGGGGGGTGAATGGTTGATGGTTGGTGGTTAGTGACAGTTATTGGTTAGTGATAGTTATTTGTTGGTGAATGGTTAGATGGTTAGTGACAGTTATTGGTTAGTGATAGTTATTTGTTGGTGAATGGTTAGATGGTTAGTGACAGTTATTGGTTAGTAATAGTTATTTGTTGGCGAATGGTTACTGGCTACTGGTTCCTGGTTTGAATTGATTGGCTTGGTTTGAATTGATTAGTTGTGAATCAATATTGCTTCATGGTTTGCTATGGTTGTGAATCCGCAGTTGATTGTCAACGAGTTACAATGGAACAACAGGAAAACGGGAGAACCAACACTAAAGATACTGCATGTTGATCGATTTTGTTGAATACAGGTGGTCAATATTCGGATTCCATGGTGGGCAGAGATGGTTAGTAGATGTTTATAGTACTGACAGGGCTAATAACCATCGTTTCTTACTAAATGGTTGGTAGTGACTACCCCTTGTGAATCATTAAATCATGGCATCAACTCATCATTATCAGCCAGTTTTTACTATAGTCATTGCTACAGTCACTACTATAGTCATTACTACGGTCATTGCTACAGTCACTACTATAGTCATTACTACGGTCATTACTACATCCATTACTACAGTCATTACTATAGTCGTTATCACCCATTATCAACTATCATGAATCATGATTAATCACTATATAAACCATCATTCACCAGTACTAGTCTAGTCAATAGCCATTGCGAGCCCTTCTGAATCACAAGATCTCTGTCAGATCCACGTGGCTCACCAGCTGCAGGTCGTCGTCACATCCACGCGGCCTCTGCCTGCACCAGCGGTTGCCACCGCACCAATGCCTTCGCCGGTTGAAGTGATGCGGCAGGTGCTGTGGCATGCGATGGAGTTGGAAGCTGGGTTTCTGGTGATGGGAATATCAAGGAGGACACATGATTTTATGATGGTTGACTGATGGATGTATGATGGTTGATGATGGTCTAATGGTAGTTTCATGAGGTTTTGAATGGTGGTTGATGGTGGTTTAATGATGGCAATTAATTGAGAATGGTTGATTACCTACAAAGACAGTGTTTGATATGGCTGTGGGTCAAAACCCCATACCCCTGGTTCCCCATCATTAACCATTATTTTGCCTTATTATTGTTGGTTATTAACCCCCACTATTGGTTGTTTAATATTGAACCATAGCCATATTGCACTGAGTATGATAACATTGGGCAAAACCATTGGGCCTGCCATGGGTCCAGGATCATGGCTCGAGGATACAGCTTGGGCATATCCCGCAAGCGGGTGAGCATAGCCAAACCTGTTGACAGGGGCAAGGCCAAGGCAATAGCAGTTGCGGATGTAACGTGCAAGAAGGGAATCATGTTGATATCAATGATGAGTGATGGTGGGTTCAATATGAGTAGCTAATTGATATCATCTATGAACATACTGATGCCCTGTAGCCATTCTTTTGATATTTATTTATGTTTTGATGATTAAAATAGTCAAATAAACTTGACTTCCAAGAACAATACAGGAATACTTTTAGTGTTTTTAAATAACTCTAAATCTTTTTCAAATATCTATATGGTAGGTGCTTTTCAACAATTCTTGTTATCCTCACTGACTTTGGGTGGTTCATTAACGATGGTTGGTTGATTCTCAATTGTCCCCATTGCTAGAGTCAATCATCATCATTATAGTCATGAATAGTTATCGGTTGATTGATTGACAAGCGCATCTTTTAGAATGACTGGTTCAACCACCGAGATACTACACTCCTTCAAATTGGTTGGGGGCCAGTCACAGCCCAAGCATCGCTGGTTTCCCTGCTGACAGTCGGACACAGAAATGGTCCATGGGACTGGGGAAACACTTAGAGATTGGCGGGTAGAACTAGCTATGGTTTCATGGGAAATCATTGGAACATCTATGGAAAACCCTATGATTGATGGTCATAACGAGGGTTTCCTGCAGATGTTCCCATCAATCAATCCAGTGAAGGTTACGAGCGAATTGTTCGAATCTCCCGGAGACACAGAGCGGCCACGTATTGGAAATTCCTCACATTCAGAGACAGCAAGGGTTAGAGCAGTTCGGGGTATCCAAGAATATTATTCTTGATATTTTTTGCACCAAACTGTTCCAGTAGTGATGGTACTATTCTTTTGGCCTGGCTCCGGTGTGTTCATGGGACACAGGTGTACGGGCACAGGTTGACACCAACGTCCCCAGCACATGGATCGGTTGTGAACATCTTAACAGAAGTCATGCAAGATCCTGTGACCAGCCACGAGGGAAATCGCCAGCTATCACTGATCCCCTATGCTCATCCGTCATCAATGATCAGTAATGACTACTGGGTGCTTATTATACATATTACAACATATATAAGCATCGTGAAGAATAGAGGTACATCTCGCCTACCCAGTCTAAAGTGGCTGGTTTCCCATGGGGTCATAAGGTTCTCATGGCATTTCCCAACGGTTTCCCCAAGCTACCAACGAGATCCAACGAGCCGTGGTTGTTGTGGCAGCGCCACCTTGGGTTCAGGCGTTGGAGGAAGGCGAGCTGCTCAGGGCGACGTGGATGACTTGGAGGGTTTACCGCATGTTGGTTGTTTGATGGCAGCATGATTAATGGTATGATGCTTAATGATATGATGTTAATGGTTGAGTAGTAATTTATTGTACCCATAATTAATTAATGATGAGTAGTTAATGATGATTAATTGATCCATCATCATTCATTAACCATCATTAAAATTCATTGAATGCATGGTGGTGAATGAATTTTGATGATGTTTAATGATGAGAAGTTGATGGTTGAAGTGGTTGATTGATGGGTAGTTGATGGTTGATTGAGGGTGTTTCACGATGGTTGATGATACTGAGCAATGGTTCATTGTAAGGTAGATAAAGGTTCACTGGATGAAGTTATGCTACCATGGAGACATTGAATACAACCTGCAATAGTAGGGATGATTCAGCATTCACGTCCTGGAAACCAAATTTTTCAGAACTGTGGTTGGAACTCGATTTTGGGATCAGTGCATTTGCATACCAGGTATCCCCCGTTCGCAAACTAGCAGGTCAGTCTCAAAATTCACCTCACACCATGAGATTCTAGCCACATGTCGGGCAAACGACTCCAAAGATCAATCACCTTGTCATATTGCCCGATATTAGTTTCAACAACCATCTTGATTATTTGATTTGTTGACCATGGTTTAGCTTTCACAAACCAAGTTGACCGTTGATCACCGACAACGAGTTTTTCACCAGCTTGCTTGGCATCATCTCACTATCCGCCATGAGCCATCCTGATCCACCAATTACCATTGTTTACCATCATGAAACAAACAAACATCAACAAACTAATACAAATTATGCATCATCACCCATCAACCCGCATCATTAACCATCATAAACCATCATGAAGCATCAACACCACCGGGTGAAACTGGTGAAACTACAACATGATCCTATAATTTCACCTACAAAAACCACCAGTTTCACCTTTAGAAAATCACCATCCAACATCATCCATCCATCCTTCGTTCCTGCCAGGTCCTGTGCGCCAAGCGGTGGACCATGCAGATCGCTTCGGTGTTTCCATGTGACTCGGTGGTAACGCCTGCGATGAAACCACGGCCGGGAGATCTGGTTACAGTGGGAGAGCATGGATGGTTTGTCTTGTGGCTATGGGTCAATATTAACTAATCATCAACAATGGTGGATATTAACCAACAAAACTATAGGGAAAGTATTGGTCAATGATGGGGGAACCAGAGGTACAGGGTTTTGACCCACTGCCACCTGGATTTCAACAGGAATTCCAAATGATGAATGATTTTATTTGCCATTGTTCGCAAGCATGTTTGCTATTTATCAACAAACGGAAAACAATAGCAGCGTTTGCATCCATTCGCACCACCAGTTACACAAAATATGCCAGCAGAGCAATCACGAGCATAATGCTAATCACCACCCACTTGGCTGTGGGTCAAAACCCTGTACCCCAGGTTCCCAATCATTAACCATTGTTTTCCCTACTAGTGTTGGTGGTTATATCCTATTAGTTGGTTAATTGATATTGACTCATGGCCACTTATCACTAGCTTGATGGACCTTTTACTCATCGCATTTTCTTACAAAGCACTAGCCACTTCACCAGCTCCTCAGTGCCACCAGTGACCCCGCAACGTCTCAGGCGCAGTGCATCCAGTTCCCCGCGACATCGAGGTGAGAAACCGGTGCCGGTGGGTAGCCATGGTCGTATGGGCGCGCCATGTATGAGTAGGTTAATCCACATATTATCAACCATGAATTCTATAAACTATATTTTTTCAATGGTTGATAACTATGATTTTCTATGATGGTTTACTCTGGGTTTTTTAGGGGATTAGGATGGTTAGCGATAGGGATTCATAGGGGACAATCACTGACAGTAATGGTTTACCAGCTGCTATGCGAGGGTTTCTCAACTCATAGGAGCCCCACAAATGGTTGGAGTTTATTGCTACAACGATTGATAAACTGGATGATTTGGGGTTGCCCCTATGACTTGAGAAACCATGATATATTGGCATATATTGGCTAGGAATAAGTAGTTCACGGGAATGAGTAGTAGTAGTTTACGGTATCAATGATTATTTGTATGGATATGATGATCCATTTGGGTTAGCAACGATTATATATTTGGAAGTGACGAGTTGTCACTATCCATCATTTTGAGCATCAATGATTATTATATTGTGTTGGTCATGGTTAAATGGATGGTATTGATCATCAGGAATGCGTATGTGCAATGATCATTATAGGAATGATTTGCACGATCCATTACTGGTAGTGATTATTAGTAGTGGTTTTAGCCGATGGATGCTGATGGTAAGTGATGTAGTTGTTATCATTATCATTTTGACATTTGTCGATATGGGTTTGTCCATGAAGGGTGCAAGAAAGGGATAGGTAAAAACAGCATGAGGTCAATATTTGGAAGAGCCACCATCATGAAAATTCCATACATCGACAAGGTCGACATGGCTCACCAGCTTGAAACCCCGAACCCTCAGTATCAATGGCTAATTGTTCATTTGTTTTCGTGCCGGATCTGTGTCGGTACCAGTACCTGTAAACCTCTCAATTTTTCCGAGTTTTTGTCACCCAACATGTTGGCGAAATCTCGTGGTGATTCTGAAGGTCCACAAGAGAGGGTGGGTTGATGCTTAGCGGCTTAGCGACCGAAGAAGATCATCGTTTTCGTTGGCCATAATTGATGATCAGCTACCTGGTTCTTAGCCTCAAGTAGACACCGAGCTGCTTTTAAACGAAGTGCATAATAACTTGTTACTTGTTGAAATTCACTAACCACATCACTTGTCATGTGTTGCATAGCTAGCCTGGTGCAGTTAATTGAAGACTAGTCTGGTTAATTAGCTACTTGCTAGCTACCAAGCTACTCAACTTCACCAGTTGATTAGCAGGTGCAGTTAATTGATGACTAGCTGGTGATGAAGTAGCCAATTAAGTAGCTAATCAGCAGTTAATCATCACCTGTTTATTTCATTTTTCAAGTTACCCATGTTTCAATGCTTCCTGCACGCCAGGCACACCGGGCACAGATCACCCTCCAGTGATGCCTGCGGCTCCGCCGGCGCCACAAGCGCCCGCGCGACGGGTGACGCTGTTGGGGAACCTGGAAGAAACTGTCGGTTGATGGTGCATGACCTGCTGGTAGATGTTGATATAGTCGGTTACTGGTTGCTTATTGGTTGGTTGTTGGTTGGTTACATGGTTAGTTGTGTGGTTGGTTTTTGGTTGTAGTTATTGGCTGGTAGTTCTACGGTTAGTTATGTGGTTGGTTAATCTTTGGAGAAGAGTTTGTTGTTGGTGGGTACTTGGATGTAGTTGGTTGGTTGAGGGTGAATGAAGCGTAAGAATGTTTGGCCATCGTTCATTGATGAATTTGCTAGTTTTTCTAAGCAACAAATATTTGTGGTTTATTGACACAGATCCTTTTTGTTTACCAGTGTTGCAAGAGCACTTTCGCTTTTGGTATCCTTCCATGTTAAACAAATATGTGAAACGTAGCTGTAGTCATGAGTCATGAGGTTCCTCAGTCGAGCTTGTCAGCTTTGGCAACTGGCACTTGTTGGTTTATAGAACTATGAATTATGCTCGAACATTTGAATGACATTAGAGAATATATCGCAAAAAACACTGAACTTGCCTGCACATGAATAATTTATTCTATATGGAGCCAGCAATTGACATGAATATGTTTAGGGTAAAATTGCGGTGGGCTCATCAGCATGCTTCTCAAATCAACCATGGACGGAGTACCTCTAACGATTGATGCCTGTTTGCTGTAATCTTATGACCAGGTCTGGAACCAGACAGTAGGGCAGGTTTATGCATTGAACCCCTGGATCCCTATCAGTCCAACGGATCTCAATGTAGGAACCTAGCCAGCTAATTGAGTTCTCAACAACAAGTTTATTAATCCAACTAGAATTCTTAACACAATTGCTTTCTCATGAATTCTCAGCAATCACTGATTAATCAATGATTGCTTGATGTGATATACCAAATGATTAATCGACCTCTCCAATTGGTGCTTTCTCAACATTTTGAGAACCCCAAAAATGGACAGTTTATTACTACTAGTCAGAAAATATGCTTTCTCAACATTTTGAGAACCCCAAAAAATGCTTAATATTTGGATGACAACTGGGGGTACCCCCATGACTTGAGAAACCACCAATTTGACCATCCACCCTCGAAGTTCCCAGCGCCTTAGGAGCCTTCCTATCCCTGCAGCAGGCGGGTCATGACGGCCATAGCGACCGGTGGTTTGGATGTGTCAGTGGCGTGGGTTTATTACGTGGATCATGGCTGTTTATCATGGTTATGAGCTAGCACTGGTTCTTGAGGCTTGATTGACCAGTGTAACATAAGAGAGGTATAAGATAACTGCCAGCTGGTGATGCGAATGATGTTTAATCATTGGCTATTTTGTGGAACAGTCACCAGCGACAGCAAACAACAGCGGGCAACAACAAGAAACACCAACACCTCCGGGTGTTGCAGACCAGTGTCAAGTGGACCGTCGAGGGATTCCTGCCAACAGGGGAACTTGAAAGCAGTTGGTGATGTCAGTCTTCATCAAATCATGACTGGTGTTGGTTGATTAAGTTGGGTTATTATGATTTGGTCAAAGCCATAGTCAGTTTGTCACACTGGAATGCTCTCATTGTTGTTTATTTTTTCCATGAAGGACCATCAATTCACCGTAGTTTAGGCATGATCTAATTATAGGCTTTAACCATCCAGCTTATCATTGATAAGCCAGCTTATCCTCTTTTCAATGATTAGCTACCTGCTTCTAAGCTGGCTGGGAAAGTTGCCAATGGTTCACAACCACCTTACAAACCATCCTACTTCGTGTTGGTCAGGTGCTTATAAGGTGGCTATGACAGGCTTCCCAAGCACAGCTGTGGCACATCCCACGCCGTAGGCACACCTGGCGGCCGTGGCCGCCACGTCCAGGAGGGCCGAGGTGGAGGCGCGGGTTCTCAGTGAGCAACATCATCATCATCATCATCATCATCATCATCATCATCATCATCATCATCATCCTCATCATCATCATCATCATCATCATCATCATCATCATCATCACTGAACATCTTAAATAATGCCTATCTGACATGTTGTCACCATCTTGAACAATGCCTATCATGTCAGCCTCCGCTAAAGCAGCTGCAGGTCCCAGGCAGCGCCACCTTGTCGCGCTCGCCGTCACCGCCTGGACGGGGGCTGGAGATGGGAAGGGAACCAGCTGGGTTGGTTGGTTGGTTAAGGCTGGTTAAGTGTTCGTTAAAAAGCCTCAATAAGCAACAATAGTAGGGTTTTCCCAGATATAAGTGGTTGGTTGGTTGGTTGGTTGGTTCGTTGGTTGGTTCGTTGGTTGGTTGGTTATGCCAAGATCCAACTACTCTAAAGTATGATGGGCTAAGTGCCACTAAAGTTTCGCAGGTTAGTTAGTTTGTGAGTTAGTTGGTTGGTTGGTTGGTTCCTTGGTTGGTTGGTTGGTTCCTTGGTTGGTTGGTTGGTTGCTTGGCTGGCTGGCTGGCTGGCTGGCTGGTTGGTTGGTTGGTTGGTTGGTTGGTTGGTTGGTTGGTTGGTTGGTTCCTTGGTTGGTTGGTTGGTTGGTTCCTTGCTTGGTTGGTTGGTTGCTTGGCTGGTTAGTTGGTTGGTCGGGTGATCAGTTGGCTGCTTCAGCCTTCCCATCTGCAATCCTCGCCTTCAGGATGGCCTCCACCGTCGCCTGAAACGGTCACGAGCTGGGGACCATGTCCAGTTCCTCCGTGGGAAGGCCCAGCCAGGCTCCAACAAGCGCCATGAACCATGGTTAACTCCCTTAGGAAGCTGGGAAACTGATGGATAACCAGGGCTAACCCCCTTTGGAAGCTGGGGAACTGATGGTTAGGATATGGTTAACTGATGGTAAATCCAGCCATTTTTGATTATTTTGGATGTAAAAAACACCATTAAGCATTGAGAGTTGAGCTTATTTTACACTTTACAGATCTATTCTTGGGGGAATCACCTTTGGGGGGTCACATACCATCCCCATCATGTTTGGAAAGAACCTCCTCAGCATTGGAAGATTACAGGTCTCTGTCAGACAAGAACCAATTAAGTATTGTGTGATTTGGTCGCAACATTTTTAGTCTTTTCTTAACAATAAATATGATTCATATTATACAATCATGTTTAAGTATCAATCAACAGTATCTGAGTATCTAAATCACAAAAGCATATTTGAACATCATGATTCTACAATCTGTTATCAACCATTCTGAAATGTGCAACCAAGTTCCAACCATCAGTCATCACCATTAATCACTATGATATAGATCAAATGTGATCACATCATGCACTGTTCCCCCCTCCACTTCATTCACCAGCACAAGACCTGAGGCCGCACCCCGTGGCAGTCCGCAACGAAGCAGCACCGTGGGAGGTACGTACTCCCTGGCTGTCTCAAGGGCCATAGTGCTTGGGGGGTTGGCCATCCATGTCATGGGACAAAATGACTGTTTTGGACGGAGAAATCGACCATGAACTTTCCAGGTACCATGATGATAGATTGAATCTGGGGATATCGCCCATACTTTGGATGGTTTTACTTGGTCTTAGCTGCTGTCAAAAAGATGATGACCTGGAGATTGTCTAGGAGGGTTTCGGGGACCCAATTTATGAAAGCGTAGGTATGCCTATGTAGGGTTTGGAAAACAAAATTGTGGAAGCTGGATGCTTGACTTGCCATGTGCTTTGACTGGATTGACAGAGTAGCATCTCATGAAAGAACAATAGGAACTGGTCTAGTTAGCTAGCCGTTTATGATCATTGGTAGTTGGACTAGACACATTTCACTGACGGCAAATCATACGGGAGTGACTATCATTCATCACTTTTTGCCAATAACAACCAAGAACTAGCCTACAAACCGGTGCTTAGTCCACAATTTTAGCTACAGAAAACAACAAACAATTAGCACGAATCAGTAATCAACAAACACAAAAACCAACTTAAAAACCAGCAACAGCCAGCTTCAACCAACAATATCCAACAGTACACCATCATGAACCGACATTGACCATTATTCTAGCCATCATTGGCCATAATTAACCATCATTAAACCATCCATGAAACTTCATTAGCCATCATTAACCATCATTAAACCATCATTAAACCATCATTAACCATCATTAACCATCATTAAACCATCATTAACCATCATTAACCATCATTAGCCATCATTAACCATCATTACTCATTAAGCATCATGAAGCAGCATCAACTTCCCAACAACATCCAGCCACACCCAACAATCTGCTCCAGCAGGTCACTTGGCGATCTCAGAGCCCATCGGAGCCACCGAGCGCGCAGGGAAGCCGAGAGCGGTTGGCCGTCGTAGTACTGGATGTCCAGTGTTATTCAACGTTACAAACTAACTGGTGATTCTCAGGGAGCGATGAGGGTCGCCAGGGGTATCACTAAATCCCTTTAAAGGGGGAGCAAGAGCTACAGGGAGTGGTGAAACCAGATGGTAGCTAAGCTGGTTGGTTGGCGGTTATAGCCATTGGTTAAGAATTGGGGGATCATAACCAACAACAATGGTTAACCAACTACCTGTTGGTGGTTTCAAACATTTTTGATTTTGCACTAGCACTCAATAACAACTGGTTGGTTGACTATGTTTTTCATAGGGGTTGGAACCACCAACCAGCAAGTAATGTACAAGTAATTACTTGATGCCATTGCTCAAATAATGTACACTGTACCTTGTACTTGTTATATCAAGTTTCAATGGCATCAAGTACATCACTTGAGTAATCGAGTTTCACCACTAACATGTCTCTTTAGATATTTTTGTAGGAAATCAGTACTCAGTATAGTCATCAATTTTATAACCGTTTTGACAATTTTTATGTTCAACCCATATTCACTGTACTTGCTGTTGATTGTTCCTTCCAGAAAATGCTAGCCATTCAACCTTTCAAACCAGCATCAACCAACATCCTCAATAACCGTCATGATGAACATGTTTCACACATATGATGAGTATAGATTTGCTTGTCAATGACCATTGTATCTGTTAAATCTGATGGTTGATCAGTACGACCCTGAACCATCAGATCGAAAAATCAACATAATCAACTAATCATATTCCAAATCATTCTGAGTGATGATCTCATGCATGATTTCATCAGATTTCATGTCAGATGATCCACACCCCTTTCCGATGACATCGGATGACCCACAACCCATTGAGCCTCACCCCTTCCCTGCGGTGCCACGTGGTGGCCCTTAGGCCAGCAGGCAGCGTGGAGGGCGACGCATCGCCTGCGGCCTTGCGGGTGCGCGATGCCTTGAGGATGTTGAGTCCCAGGAGCGGACGTGGCTGGATCCGTTGTGGGTGGCGTCGTGGTTGGAACCGGGGAAGGGATGGCTGTGGTGGATTTTTGTGGCTAACATAGGGCAGATGATGGATTTTTCATGACATCAACAGATGAATGAACTTGATGTTGGGTTTGAGTGATTGAAGAGAAATCGCTAGGAATGCTGATTGATGCAGCATTAATGAAAGGAATTATTGTGAATTCTTGTTTAGCATTGAGAAAATATGTTGTCTTTTGATATTGATGTTTTAAAGCATAAAACATTTGAACAAATATTTCAATTAGCACCACTTAGCCATGTTCAGCAAGTAGCAATGTTCACGATTCTGGACTCTTTCATCATCAATACATTGACCATCAAAAAACCATTGATCAACCATTTTATTGGCCATCATCCATCATCAATAACTATTGCATACTCTACTGCTGGTTGTCATTCACCATTAATTGTAGTTGACCACTAGCTAATCATCAATTAACCACTATCAACCACATTCACCACGTCTTAACCATGATTGTTGACCATAGCTAAGTATCATTCACCATTACATGATGGTTGATAATGACTAGGACTATCATTTATCATAGACTATTATGACATATTATGACTATAGTTGACCATTAGTTATATATGTACCATTACAGTAGCAGTGGTAAATGACCATAATGGGTAGAATGATCGTCCTAGCTAGTAATTATCAAGCACCATATCATTACCATTAACCATTATCAACCAACATTTCTGTTGTTTTCTCAAAATAGGGGACCCCCAAATCATCCAATATTCTATTACTTTTAGTAATAAACCACTCATTTTTGGGGTCCCCTATTTTGAGAAACCCCCATTTCTGGTGGTTTCCTGCGGCATTTTTCCCTGGTCATCGCTTGAAAGGTGGCGCGACGTCCCACGCGACGCGCAGGTCCAAACGGACGAAGTCCACTAGTCCGAACCAGTCGGGGCCGCAAGGGGTTTTTGGTGAGCCTTGCACCGAGGTTTAGGCTTTGCACCGATGGTGATTGGCTCATGGGTGACTATGCATGGTTAGCTATAGTCTTACTAATGGTTAACTACTAGTGAACTACTGGTGAACTAATGGTTGAATAACTACTGGTGAACTTTTGATATTGATGAAGGGTGACTATGGTTAACCATTGTGGCCATTATTTGTTGTCTAGTAGTTAACCATTATGGCTGGTTGGTTCACCATTAGTTTGCACCGATGGTTAACAGATAAATGGCTAACTACGGGTGAACTAATGGTTGACTATAGTGTTTGATTGACCTACTAATAGTTAATTGGTGACTAATGGCCAATTGTTAATCACTATAATGGTTAACTAGTGGTGAATGACAGCCAACAGTAGAGTATGGAAAAAATGATGCTGGCTGGTAGCTAATGATATTGTTGATTGATGGTTAACCAATGATATTGTGACAACAGCACTCCCTTGTGCATTGTGCATCATGACTATGATGACAACTCTTGCTTAGTGCTGGTTAATGATGGGCGATGATACTTAATAACCATGACAGGCAAGCGTGACCGGTAGGAATGGTTTATGACCCATGGCAATGATGAATGTTGGTTGGTGATAATCAACATCAGGTATGATATGACATTAGCATTTGGTATGATGTGACTTGACCTTTATACCTTTTTGGTGATCTTAGTTGACTACATGCTGAAAGTGGGATATCACCAACTCATGGATTATTAGCAGGGCTGTTACGATCATGAGGATGGTGACAAGATCACGATGACGACACGCAACCAATTATGCAGCCATCAGCGATACAATAAGCGCAGCCAAACAAATCTAAAGACTGTTCCATCGATACCCAGCACTTACGGATAAGCCCCTAGAAACCTAGATACTGTAACTATACTTTCCTAGTGCTGGTCACAAACCCAACATCAAATCCTTCGTGAAGTGTGTAATGATGTAAGCATCAGATGACCATCAGTCAGTAGATGAACGAGCACCTGGTTAGCTGAAACATCACCCGTCTGGAATTCAGCTAGGTGGATCCGACAGAGGTCATATGGCACACTGGCGTGCATGAGAATCCGATGTGGTCGATGTTAATGGTTCCCCCATGTTAACCAATGTGAAGCATAGTGCTTCATTAAACATCATAAAACCATCATCGAACCATCAGTATAATTTTGTTTTATGATAAGCTGCCTTTTCCAAGCATTTCCAAAGGTGCCACAACAGCCCCAGCAGACGTGACAAACACACCCAACTTTGATATCACAACTGCACCACTTTCAAGTCCTGGATCGGCGAATAAAGCTGGCTTAGCAAGCTGAAACTTATCCTCACAACAAGCAGCCAACGAGGATTGCTGACACCTTAGTCCAAGTGATAACAGTAGTTGCCCTAGTTTGTCATGGTTACCCCTAGTTTATCCTTTTTCGTTCCCAGAATGAATCCAAATCCAAACTAACGGAAACCATCTCCTGGTATAAGCTAGTTCATCCTAGTTCATCCTAGTTCAAGCCTTGTTATCGCTAACCCTAGATTGAAAACAATCCTTGTTATCGCTAACCCTAGTTCATCCTGGTTCAATCTAGCTACACTCTGGTAAACTAACATGGCAATGGAAAATCCACCGTTTCCCAGGGTTTCTCTTGAAAATATGGTGATTTATTACCATTGCTATGAACTAGTTTACCGGAGGGTAATGGCTGTTTCTCAAAATAGGGGTACCCCTAAATCATCCATTATTAACCATTATTAGTAATAAACCAACCATTTTTTGGGGTCCCCTATTTTGAGAAACACCCATCTAGCTAATAGTTCGTTGCTTGTTTTCCCATCTCCTGGACTCCTGGTCACCGCCAGCCACTTTGGTGTCGTCACCAGGATTCGATGACCTTGTGCGCTTCGCCGCGAATGATCACCGGCGCCACCAGAGATTCACCGGCGAACATGGGATGAAACGTAGTAGACATGGCTGTGGGTCAAGCAGTTAACCAACCAATAGGGGATAATGACCACCAATAATAAGGGAAACAATGTCCAATGATATGGGAACCAGGGGTACGGGGTGAACTGACCCACAGCCACATGGGTGAAGAATGGCGAATCATGGCTGAAGTTGGAGAAATCGTTGGCTAATAGTAGTGGCAAATGGAAATCAACAATGATAAGAATGGCAAATGATGATTATTGATGATGTGAAATTGCAAACCAATGGCTAATAGTGGTTTGGGATGGTCGAGAATGGTTGGTAGTGACATGGTGAATTTGTCGAACAATCATGGTTGGTTAGTGGTGGCTATGGCAACGGTCAACCTGCTTGGCCCAGTGTCTCAAGGTATGATGGATGGCACCAGTAGTTTTGTTAGGGTACATCATGGTATATTTTTTATAAGCACCGCATCAGGTGGGGTGCATGAAGGTAGAAAGGTTGATGGATGGGAGGGCACTGATCAGGGTTCGTGCGTCTAATCCACGGTGCATGGTTCCAGTGAAGAGGACCCAAAACGCGTAGTCGAACCAGGCTCGCACTGTGATCAGTGAGTATCAGAGGAATCAACACCTTCAGCCCAATGACTGTCAACTTTTTGCTTGAATGGTACGTGAAAAGGGCATATTGTCTCTACTACCATGTAGGCTAGGTAAGACAATTTCCTGCCTGTTAGGTAGTAGACAATTTCCTGACTATTTTCAGGTAAAAAAATAGTTTAAACAAATAGTTCAGAATTGTCAAAAAAATAGTTAAGAAAAATTGACCATTTTTTAAAACTATTTTTGGTTTCAAACAAATGATGAAAACCTTGCCCAAAAAGTCGTGAAACTCCTGACTAAAATGAAAATAAATATACACATACACAGATATGGACCTAGGCACTTTTAATAGGCACCAATTGTTGGACATGTCTTTTTTGCACATTGTTGATTTGCAGCTGTGTGCTTTGTTTGGATTGTGCACTGAGAATGCAGCATGGAGCACCTTGTGCACTATGACTTTCTGGCAATTTGCTTCCTTGGCCCAAGAATGTGGAAAAACTTTTTTGCCAACACTCAGGGCAACACAAAGCCAAGAGAAATGCAATGCTTCCAGGCACACATGTGCTTGAAAAAATCTGTGTTTCTTCCAGGACAGAATCTACATGTGTTGTGGCACTGGCATATTTCCTTTCCCTTTGCAATTCCCAGCAATGGCTCCTGCAGCTTCGCGCAAAACTCCTGACCCAAATGTGTCAGTGTCAGAACTGGTGCATGCTTTGAATGAACATTTGCAAAGGGAGAACACCAAGGACCTTTGCTACACCCTCCAAGTTCCAGAGAACAAGCCTTGGGGCTGGAAGAGGGCTGGCAACCCTTTGTGGATGGCAAAGCTAAATTTCCTTGCCCATGGCCTGATTTTGGTTGCTCCAAATGCTGTGGTAACAAGTGTGAGATTGAAACTTGCCATCCAGAAGTTGCTGAATGAGCACAGGTGCACCACCAGCAAGGGTCATGCCGTGGCAGACATTGTCAATTTGTGTGATCAAATGATCAGAGTGCACTTGGGGCAATCTAGGTCTTGCAAGGACAACACAGAAACATACTGTAGGATTTGCAGGAAAATGAGTGCAGCTGAGAAGCTTGAATTGGATAGAACTTTAGCAGCCATGGACACCAACACAGAGCAAGCAGCTGCACCTTCCAAGGGTGCTTCAGCTGAACACAGGATGGTGCTATGGCAGCCATCTCAGGCTCCAGCAACTGCAGCTGGCACAGGTTCGATATTCAAGAGGATCCTGTCCAAGCAAGATTCTGAGATTTCTATGCCCTTGAGTAGGTCCCCCGCAATCCTGGCATAAATTTTCAGGCTTTCCCCCACCATGTCACCCGCTATCCCCCAACTATGTTTCCCACTCCACCCCCAAATCTTCTGGCCCTGGGGTTGTTTCCCACTATGTCCTTCAATATGTTCTTCAATTTGCCCCCCTCTTTGCCTCCCACGTCCCAGGCTGACGGAGGCTACCAAACTGCTCCGGGAAAAAGAGCCAGATGAGGGCCCGGTCTCGTTCGAAGAGTACCGCAAACACTTCTTGGAGGTACCGACACCAAACCTGCGTGGGGAAGCGTGCTCGGCGGCAGAGCGGGTAACGCAAAAGGTGCTTTCAAGCATCGCTCCAACCGGTGCGGACCAGCCAGACAAGTCCTTCAGGCAAAGAGTTCACCGTGTCTTATGTGGGGATGTGTGGGTACTTTTGCCGCGAGGATGTTCAGCGGACACGACCGACAACTATCAATTGGTTGATGATGAAAATGATGCATTTCACAACCAATCGGCTAAGGGCTGGTGCCAGAAATTGTTCAATTGGTGCATGACCACGGCTAAGCAATTGGGGTTGACGGGCCATCATGAACTGGTTGATAATAGGCTGGCCCACACACACACGGAATGCAATTGAAAAAGCAATTGCCCGCAGGCCCTGTGGGCGCAATGTGTGGTCCACAGAGCCATGGACGCACCCAAAAAGTTCTCCGTCGAGGCTGTCAAGGCCGTCCTTGCTGTCTTCAAAGAGATCTCGGGCCTTCAAAAGGGGCAGGTTCGCACGGTGGAGGTAACTGGCACTTTTAAACGGAATTTTTTTTGCCAAGCACTCCTTGTTCAAGCCCAGGCGCAGGCGCCAAGCCGTTTGGGCTTGGTGTGGGTGCCAGCCCGTCGTGCAATTTTGAACCGTGAGGCTGGAAGAGTTGTAAGACGCCTGCTCCAAGAGCAGGCGCAGCTCGGAGTTGCTTTCTTTGCCCGGAGCGTGGACCGCAGCCCGCTCACGGAGCTAGCTTACCATTTCGAGCACAAATGGACACGTTCCATCGGCCAGCTCAAGACGTGGGGAGGGCATATGGCATGGGAACTGCCAGCCGGAATCCTTGAAGGAGGCAACCGGCGGCAGCCCATCCGCCAAGTAGGGGCCCTGCAGCGTAGTTTGCTTTTGTGAGTCGGGCAGTTGTTACGAAAAGCCCTGTAAAATAAGAAATGGTTTTTGCCTTTTTCCAAACTGCCCCGGCTTCTGAGTTTTTTTCCTCGTTGGCAAGCACGCGCCAGACAAAAGGCCCCTGCAGCAACAGCTGCACCACCAGCAGCTGGCCCTGACTTGGAATTACAGCCCCAATGAAATTGCAAGCGTTTCTACTGAACGACCTGAAGAGTGGCCAACCATGGTGCCGACTGAAGTCTACCCGGTGCCTACCGTGGAACCTGCAGCAACTCGGCTCAAAATGTCAGGGCGCCTAGGGGCCCTGAATGGGGCGTGTTTTTTTGACCACCTCATCCATGGGGTTGAGGTGGTTCAAATAGAGAATGGGTTTGCAATGACAAGACCCAAAAGCTGCCCCTCTTGTCGTTTGGAATGCTTGCTATGCAAAGCAGATTGATTTTCAGTTTTGTTCTGCTCAGTTTTAGCCATTTATTAGTGTGGGACTGCAAGACTGCACAATGAGATGCAAAAAAACTTTGCTCATTCAGGAAGCAATCCACCGCTTGCGACATTGCAACAATGTGGCGAAGCCAGGGCCTCAACTCTTGCACGCAAAGCCTTGTCTAATTGAATTTTCACATGCCATCCCAGGAGGCCACCTGTGAAAAACCCACGTGGATGCACAGCTTGCCTTTGGCCTTCAGGATGCACAGCTTGGAAAACACACCTGGCCTGTTTCCTGACATTCCAAAGATCCATCCTCTACTCCACATAGCGCTGGACTGTGACAAGGTGAACCCATGCTTGACATGGTGCTACAAGGGGGAGGATTATATGGATTGTCACAGAAGTTTAGCTCAGTCTTGTGCAGCAAGGCTCGAGTTTTGAGGGGTGTGCCAGAAAATGGTGCACAAAATCAGACTTGCTTTGCACTTGCAGCTCCAAAGCCAGAAGTGAAAAAAGGCAGTTTTAAGTTTGCCTTGGCATGTTGCAAGCTTTGCTGGGCATGTTTTTAAGCATGGCTGTGAGCAGAAACATTGCATGTTCCAACCAAAGACCAAGCAATTTTAGAAGCATAAGCACTGTCAATTTTGGAAAGCAATATATTTGACAAAATATGACTAGCATAGGCCCTTCCCTGTATGAATATGATTTGTTTTACAGAAAAAAAGAAAAACATCAAAAAATATCATTTTTTTAAAGGAAAAAACATAACCTATTTCGACTTTTTGAAATTCTTTTTTCACTAAAAATATCATTTTTTTTGGACAAAATTCCAAAAATTTTAATTATAAGAAAAAGCAAAGGAAATAGTCAGGAAATTGTCTTACCTAGCCCACAGGGCACAGACCTGGCAACTACGATGATAGTCTCCAACACACGGATGTTTGTGACATTTTATAATTACTCTTTCAATAACTTTCCTCATTTTTCCCTATTCTTTCAATTACTCATTTTGAAATAATTTTTTTCCTACATATTTGGTATTACTCTTTCACTATTCTCTCTAATTGTAATGAGAGGCTGTATCCAGTTTGCCATCCAGGGAAGTGATTGGTGGTCCGTTTAGGGCCAGCACCAGGTCCCTACTTATAGTTGGTTGCGAATCGATGCTTACCGTGGTTATAGGAATTAAGGCACTTTCCAGGGGTTTCTTACCACAATTATATTTTAGTGGTAACCCAAGCAGCACTTGCAAGTATGATTGCTGGCATTCTGAAAAATGACCGTTACATATGGTGGTTCTCAAAATAGGGACCCCACAACAACAGTTTGAGAAACCCCCATATAGTAGTTGTTAACAATAACTGTTGGTGACTATCCCCTAGCAATCCCTACTATTAACCATCATAATCCCTTGCAAAACGGGATCCTTGGGGGCTGCCACTGCGGTGACCACCGGCAAACATCTTTCAGCGGCCAATTGCTTGGCTCTGACGACCTCACAGGCTGTGCAATGCGCTCGTTCGTTGCAGTTGAGCATCACTTGGTCGCTCTTTATTTGATCTACATTTGGTGATTTCTCAAAATAGGGAACCCCCTAAACATGGTTGGCTCATGTTGGTTTATTGCTATACATGGTTAATAAAGCATGACTTAGGTGTACCTCTGTTTTGAGAAATCACCTTCTGAACAGCGTAACCCCAGAGCGATCAACGTCTCCTAGCCACAACTTGAAAGAACGAGTGCCTTGGGGAATCGACGGAAGTGGAGAGGCCGAAACGGCCCTCCGCGTCGAGTGATAGTTCAGTTTTAGCTTCAAAAAAGAAATGCTGCGCTGGCTGCGCCGGGATCAATTGGCCATAGCAGGGCGTAGCTCTATGTTGATTAACCACTGGGGGATGTTGATGCGGTTGGTAGGGGTAAGCAAATAGTCTTGTAAAGCTGATTATGTCGATAATGTGTTGAATCATGATTTGATGGTGACTAATTCATAAGAACGGCTCAGAGTGGTTTCCCACCAGCGCAACATCTATGGCGAGCTGGGTCTAGCAGTTGCCCAACCAACAAATGGGGGACCAACCGATTCAAAGGGAAAACCATGGTCAGTGATGGTACACCACAGGGTGAACTGACCCAGCTCGCCATATATCGTTCCCTTTTGGAAGATGGTGCTGGTGTACTTCCAGGTTGCTTTTTTCCGAGACGATAAACAATTCTTGTGAAGCGATCCCACATGTTGGTACTTGCTTTTCGGTACCCTTCAGCCCCAAATGATTTACACAATCTTTTCGGCGACCTTATCACATTTATCACGGAACTAGATGAGCAGCCATTTGCTGCAACTGTATTAAAAACGCACGGGGTGGCTGACACTCCAAACCACGTTTGTGATAATGATAGACTAGCTAATATCTATTGCCTCATGTATACTGGAGATATTGCATATTTATGATGCTATTCAATATTATTACATACCTTTACATACTTATATGGGATATGTAAATAGTTATACAGTTATACATGTATCATCTGATTGTATGAAATGATTGCCCAGGACTGTTTGTTTTCTTCGGTTTTCTCCTGTGATTGTTGAGCATGTACGGCCACACCAAGCCATCACAACGTGCGGAACCACGTTCGCCGCACCGCGCCCTTCAGCTCCGAACAACCGACGAACCGGCGAAAGAACCCTGGGAGAGAACACAGCCCGGGCATGCAAATGGCTGATGCATCAGCAAGTAGTCAATCATTAAGCATGAATTAGCTATTAACTATCGAGGACAAGCATGAATGAACTACTAACTATTGAGGAAAATCGTGGTTAATCATGAATCATGATTAATTGATTGAATCGATGTACAAACATGGTCAATCACTGTAATCATGACTCATTGACGCTAATTGATTCAATATGAAATCAATCAGCAACTAATCATCAATGAACGTTAACCGTTCATTGAGCGTGAAGGCCTTTTGAGATGCAAGTAGCGTGTGGAGTCAACCTGGTACCGTCCCTGTATCCTGGCCTGGCCGGTACGCGTATCAACCATCAGTTGTAGCTCAGCAAGGGGAGAAGCTAACCACGCAATAGCGATAACTATTTCTGATGATGAGTGGTTGACAGCTACTAATATGGATATCAGTACTACTAGCGACTAATGATTTTAGCTAGTGGTTGATTAATGATAGTGACTTGGTCACTTTCATTTATTGGTGACTTTCCTTCACTAGCTTCAACTAATGAAAAATCATTCACTAGGGACTTAATCACTTTTTTTCGCAGTTGCACAGTGATCCATCAGTCTCCGTGCACGGATCCTGTCTCCGACCTGTTTCGCTGCGGGTGTCGCCATGACACATCCAGAGAAGTTTCTGCACATCTCCAACGTGAGGCTGGACCACCGGGGTGGATGGTAGGGGTTGAATCCAAGGAACGAATGATTGGAAACCATATATTATATTTGCTTATCGATTCGAGTGCCGTTGTGTACGTAACGAAGCATTATGAACTGTGAACTATTGCGAACTAATTACAGTCATCAGAATAGCAAACCATTCATTTGTAGCAAAACTATTATGTTACTATTCGCTATCTTTTGAAGCATTATGAACTGTAGCAAACCATTCATCTGTCATCAAATGACCGGTATCACCCTTGACACGAGCTGTCAGATTGGAGGACACTCAGTTCTGTACTGTCTTATCCAGATAGGGATTGGCAGGTTGTTATGCCAGTGTGCTGCATAGGCAACATGTTCAAATAGGTGGTTATACCAGGTGGTTATACCAAGTGGTTATACCAAGTGGTTATACCAAGTGGTTATACCAAGTGGTTATACCAGGTGGTTATGATCGGGATTAACGACAACCATAATCCAAAAGTAATCCCTACTAATCAATCGTTGCTTTTACACCAAAACATGTTTATTTCTCTCCCACTCGGTTTGGTGATTCCATGCTGTGACTATGTATCAGCACATCAGTGACTGCTGAGATTCGATGTAGCCCGAAGGCACCAGGATTGATTTATGCCGCATATACTGCTGAGATTCGATGTAGCCCGAAGGCCCCCCCCCCCTTCCAGGCTCAATGCCCCCCAGGGCCGTTTCTGTTGCGCTATCGTTGCTACTTGTTGCAATTCTCTTCAGCCATCATGAATGCAAACTTTATCCTTCTTTGTTCTTCCGGTCACTTGCCATGCTAGCTTTCATCACCTACCCCTGGCCTCAAGTGGTTGAGTAGGTATGCTCATGTCAATCGACTTGACTAGCCGTCTTTTATATGGTGGTTTGTCAAAATAGGGAACCCCCAAAAAAGGTTGGTTTATGATTACCAATGTTTAATACAGGATGGCTTGGGGTGTCCCCTGTTTTGAGAAACACCCAAATTATAATTCCTGCAGTGGCTATACTTTAAAGAGTTCCAGCATCACGCGGGTGTATCCATCGCTTTGGTGTTACAAATCATGATCATTGCGTCGGGGACCATATGAATGACCCAAAAATCCCATAGTCCCAAGACCCAACCATTCACTATCAGTACTTGGATGCGCATCCCCACTTAGTCAGTGGTCCCTTTCCATGGTTTTTAGGTGTTATAAGCTACCTTCGAAGGCGTAACTAACCATGGTCATAAGTTATAACCCCAGCTGCACATCCAAGTCGTGGTGTTGGGGGACCATAGCAGTTACCACTTCCAGGCATCAAAAGCCCAAGTGCCCCGCGGAGAGCAACGAAGAAGCGCCGGCCCTGTGACTCGGTGGCAACAGCGCCGCTGGGAGGTTTCCTTCCCGAAAGGGAACGATGATCTGATGGTGAAGGGTGGCAGACCTGGTACTGGCAGTAAAGCTGGTAGTAAAGCTGATAAAACTGGTAGAAAAGCTGGTAGTAGAGCTGGTAGTTTGGTGATGTTCTGTACTATGAACCATGGTTTTGTATTAAGGATACTTCCGGATGAACCGTTGTTTCAGAATGTTTTGTATGCCATGATTTCGCGCGTTCTTCGCCGTAACCTCATGGTAATCTTTAAGTACACCGGAATGTGAGAGCGGTATCACAGCCCGGGAACCCGTAGTGTGAAATGTGTGTTTCTGAACCCCTCACATCGACAACTTTGGTGAGCAGAAGCCACTGTCACCTACAACAAACGCAATCACACAGATCCAACGTGCCCAACCAACTCACAATTCAATCACCAATGAAACCCACTGATGAACCACAAGGTCAACCACAAGGTCAACCACCAATCAAAACCACCAAGCAACTACAAATCACATAGAAATCAACCCCCAACCAACCCCCAACCCCAACCAACCCCCAACCAACCACCCTGGACTCCCCCACACCGGTCACGGCTCCCAGCAGCGCCCAGGGAAGCTCCCAGCGGTCCCAGCGCGCCACGGTCCGTGCCCGACGGTAAGCCCTCCATGAACTTCCTGCGACTGGTGGATCTGCTGGTGCAGCAGAGACTCGGATGCCGTGAAGATAGGGTGCTTGCTATGAGGGTTGATATTATAATATGAGGCTTACTATGATATAGGGTTGATATAGGGCAGTGAGGTTGATATAGGCTATGATACGTTGAAGAGTTGAAGTGAAGTGAAGCTGAGTGATAGTTTAGAGTTTATCAAATTCACCAATGACTTCCAGAGACCGTAATAGCTTCATATATTAATAGATTTTGTTCAAGGATAAGATATGTTAAGATGTGGGCTGATGTGAGGCTTATGTTGCAGTGAGGTGAAGATATGATGGTTGATGATGGGTAATATGAATGATGACGATGGTTCATTGATGGTCAATGGTTCCTTTGATGGCGGTTCATTGATGCTTAATTGATGGTGGTTAGTTAAGTGGCTCATGAATAGTCAGTTTGAAGGGTGTGTTAATTCTACTGATGGTTGAGAAAAAAGTGAATGATGATGCTTAAATGAATGGTGAATTGACGGTTTGACCATCAATGGATGGTCGATTGAAGGTTGATGGTTGTTCAATGGTTAAGTGATGGTTTATCAATGGAAACCAATCTAGGTTAGAAGCAATCACCAACAATCATGTCAGGCACCATGGTCAGGTGGCTACTCTCAAACCATCCTCACCATAACGGTAGAGCTATCTTCACTGTTGATCTCACTGCCATGCACTTCAGAAATGCTGCCAGGCTGAATCCAATCACTTCCAAAAACACAACGTTCTGGTCATCATGATCATCCATTGATCAGCATGTTCCGCAGTCTTTGCTACAAGTCCCAAGATTCAGCTGCAGCACATGTTGCAAGGACAACTGTGGATAGTTTTCTCTCAGGAAACATCAACTGACAAAGCCGCGGGTTGCCCAGCCAAGGCTATATGCTGTCCAGTCATGCTACCATTGACGCATGGATGAGTCAGACTCCCAACGAAGAGGATTTTGATTTGTTTTCTGGCTGTTCACTAGGGGTACACGGTATTGCCCCACAGTTACGCGTATGTATAATATGGGTAATTTAAGCAAAAACATTCTACGACAATTATTTCGCAAGTATATCCATGCAGAAGCCTTTCAAGTGCTATGTATACCATCACAAGGCCATATAACAATTCTAGAACCCTAATATGTCCATGAAAGAACTATGTAACTTGATGCAACTACTGTGAAGCCAGTATAAAGCCAGCATAAAACTCATGGACGTATTCTGGTTGTAGTCATCGACCAATGTAACAGTGGATATATTTACTCCCCCGGCATATATACGGGCCCATTAATCATCATTCAGAATTGTCAGCCACTGGTTGCTATTGAGCAGCATTGTATTACCAACATAGTGGCCCCACCTACAAGTGCGCTGAGCCCATTGACAAGCTGGTGATATCTAGAAGCAGCGCCCGGTGGTAACCCTAGTTTTGTTTACCGACTAAGCCGGGCGTTTGGGGCACCACTCCGTATATGTTGGCAAAACCCATACTGTAGGCTAACCATTGGTATAACCCAGCAGTCTTCTACATCCATCAAAGTTATAGTGATACCAATGTTATACCATTGTCGACCATTCTTAGATATATAGATGTATACATAAGATATCTAAGATACATACTAAATCTTTATATATACAAGACATTTGGATATAGATATCACATCTAATATAGATACATTAAGATCTCTAGATACATGGCATCTAAACCATTCTTATGTCATGTGCACACCATTGGGGCGGCCATGGTTCCCACCATGGATCCCCAGTGGACCTCCCAAGGCACGTCATGGAGGTCGCTGCCATGGAAACTCGTTACGGAGCTCCTGGCGTTACGCAGCACACGCGTCCCGTGGAGCCGGTGCCGGAGATGCCGGAGATGCCCAAGGCACCCGTGGGCAACCAAGTGAATGAAAATGACCGGGAAAAAAACATGGGAGGACCGTTGATCCATTCTTAAGTAATATCTATTAATATCTATTGATATTGAGTGCTACTAATCTTAAGTAAATATCTATTGTTATTACCATATGGCATGGCAATTATTAAGAATGGATTACCATTACCATTAGCTAACTATCATGGATGTTTCATTAAGAATATGGATTAACTAATATCTATTGATATTAAGTGCTATGTTACTTGCTTGGCTACAAACACAATACCTAACATGTAGCTGACAATATACATAGGAATGCAACTTAACGGTACTCTTGGTTGCCTGGGTGACTGGTTGTTTGTAGTTACTACTTGACATGACAGCTTGATATATCGCTGTGGGTCGTAGCTCCCAACACTTAGACTAGCAACTGGTCATGGCTCTGGCAAGTAAACAGCCTGGGAAAGGGGTGATTCACCCACCGCAATATGGCCATGGGTCAATGTTAACCAACCAATTTCATGGGGGATAATGACCAACAACAATCAGGGAAACAATAGTCAATAATAGGGGAACAAGAGCTACGGGGTTTTGACCCACAGCCATATAGATCAACATTTTCTCTGCCATTGAACAAATAATGTCAAGACAATTTGTTTCCGACTTTGTGCCTGAAAGATTCCTTGTTGTCATGCATTCTGAGACAACCCCACCAACAGTTCGGTAAGTTGGCAACTCAGAGATGTAAGTTTGCCATAGACACACACACACACAAACACGCCTGGTGAAGCAACACCACTTCAATCACCCACACATCACGGTGCGTGTCACAGCATGGTTGGACCCACCGCATTTGCGACGGGGTTGCGCCAACTCTCCATCCTTCGCACCCAGAACACCACGTGGCACAACTCCTGCAATGTCGTTTTGGAAATGGAGCGTAAGGAGTCGCTATCACGAGAATGGAGCACCACTTCAAGGAATCTTGAACAGAAGAAGCTATGATTTTTCAACTAAAAAGTACTCATTGATCGACCTCTCCAAGCTGTTACTAATCATTGACTAGGCACTATAATTAAGTCAAACACTGACACTAACTCCTGAGGTATAATGAACAACGATCAAGCATCATCATTGACCACCATTCACCATCATTTGCCACCAACTAACCATATCACCGATGGTGGCTAGCTATCAACCATGATTACGCATTGTAATGTCAATCATTGTGATATCAACCACTAGCAGCTAGCAATTGTCATCAACCATTCTGATTGTCACAAACTAACCACGGCTTCACCAACTATCAGTCATCAACCACGGTCAACCGTTGTTAATCATAATTCTTAACCATTGTTAAGCACAACAATGACTAAACATGCCATATCAATGACCACTGTCAACCATGAAGCATAACTAACCATGACATATTGCTGTGGGTCAAAACCCCCCTACCCCTGGTTCCCCCATCATTTACCATTGTTTTCCCTATTGTTATCGGTTATTATCCCCCCTGGGTTGGTTGGTTAACTGCTTGACCCAGCTCGCCATATCACTAACTAACCATGGCTTCACCATTGGTCACTGCCCCACTGACCCTAGGAGTTGAGCCTCCGGCGCAAGCGCAGCCGGAACGACGTCTCCGCCAGATCCGGGAGCGAGTCGGAGGCCAAGGGTTGATGCCACCGGTAGCTGGGCCCAAGGGTTGATGTAACCAGGTGGTGCTATGGAAACCAAGGGTTGGTTCAAGTTGTTGGATGGTTGAGTTGGTTGGTTTTGTTGAGTTGTTCCCCACCTGTCAGGTGAGGGTTGTTAGATTTTATCAGAGCTGACTTCTTCTCCTCCTCCTGTCCTCACCCTCCTCCTCCTCCTCTCGCCTCCTCTTCTCGCCGGACCTCAACCACGACCAAGCGCGACTAGTGGTTGCTGCCGGACCTCAAC
>VSDK01026905.1:54242-75126 GCA_009767595.1 Symbiodinium kawagutii
CGGGGCTCTACAGAAAGGCCGGGGCCTTTTTTTGTTTTCTTTTCCATCTCAGGTGGACCGTGTCTGGGCAACATTGTTTTCCAGATGGCGGGGCAATCAGCCTGATGGAAGGGTCTTCACTGCAAGCACTGCATTGTCGCTGACTGACATGTTGATATGCTGTTTGACAGACTGACATGCACAATGACCTGCCAGGTGAAGCAAATGCTTTGGCTCAGGTGGTTCACTGCCATGTTTGGGCATGTTTAAGCAAACCTAATGCTTTGGCTCAGGTGGTTCACTGCCATGTTTGGGCCAATCAGCCTGATCGTGTTGAGAGCTCTGGAGTGTACTTCACACTGCCAACTGACATGTTGATATGCTGTTTGACAGACTGACATGCACAATGACCTGCCAGGTGAAGCAAATGCTTTGGCTCAGGTGGTTCACTGCCATGTTTGGGCATGTTTAAGCAAACGTGCTGAGAGCTCTGGAGTGTACTTCACACTGCCAACTGACATGTTGATATGCTGTGTGACAGACTGACATGCATAATGACGCGCCAGGTGAAACCAATGATCGGCACAGCTAGTTGCATGTCTGCCGACTGACATGTTGATATGCAGACAAAAGTGCAGTCAACAAGCTGATTTGAAATGTCATGGTGGGGATCACTCGAAGTAAAGTAATTTGTTGTTTTTTGGTTTCAGTAGTTGTTTTTTGGATGCTTGCATCTATGCATCTATCTATCTATTCATCTATCCATAAATGTATCTATGTCTCTAGATACGTCATTTTCTGTTCAAGATCCACCGTGCTCGGATAATCCAACATAGCGATGCGTAATAAACAGCCCAATGGTCAATGATCCGCATATGCAGAATTTTCCATTTCCATGTTAACTACCAGAGAGTTATCCTGGTTCAGCATTCCTACAGTTATGTTGGGGCAAGATCCACCCAATGATTCTTCTGACATCCAGTAATTTTCTGTGTGAAGCATCAGCCCTTCACCAACAAACACGAAGATCTCAACAATTTCTCACCTTTCCAAAGAAATCTTTGTGTTCGATGGTATTCTTTCGTACCCACCATAATGAGATTCAGTAGTGGTAGCACCATCTTAGGAAGCCAACCACCAACCACCAGCCATCCATTACCAGAACGAAAATGCCTGGTTTCTCCATAGCAACCATCATGGCGTGACAGCGCCAGCGCGCAACGCTGTCAGGGCACTCGTTCGCAAGCCTCATCCACTTCGAGTCATTTGTCCCGAAAGCTGAGGCTGGGCGTGCTGACAGTGGTTGGTTGATGGAGTGATATGGCTATGGGTCAATATTAACCAACCAATAATGGAGGATGATAACCAACAATAATAGGGAAAACAATGGTTAATGATGGCGGAACGAGGGGTACGGGGTTTTGACCCACAGCCATATGGAATGCCAATTGTATTTGATGATTGTATAAGAACCAAGCTTTAGCATTGGTTTCGGTTCATAGTTTAGTATCTAATTACATCCATCTCCAAGCACAGTTTCGTTTGTTTGTACATTTGTTTATTTCCAAATCCACACGCTGGATAGCGGTACTTGTATCCCTAATCAACAAGTTATTAAGCACCATTGACTCACCATTGACCTTAGCCGCTCTAGCCCATCGTGAAAAGATTCATTGTTTGTAACCATTCATTCATTGCTGTTGATCAACGCTGTACGTTTTACAGCCAACAAACCAACCTTACTCCACCATTGTCACTCCTTTCCAGCCATCCTTTCTTCTTTCTTGAATAGTTGGTACCATTTATTCCCCGCGTTGCTGTTTGTTGATGCTATTGTTGCAGTATAGCTGATGAATAAGCACCAATCACAGGAATAATCATAAAAGCACCTCGTATTGCTGGTTGGGGATGGTTTGACCATTTTTCCCAGATACATCTTGGTAGTATTGCTCGTGATTGATGGCTGTTCACCACTGATAGCGAAGTAACCAATCAACCAATCAACAAACCAGTTGCAATAGGGGATATTCCTACAATTGCCGGGGATTGATATGATTATTGGTACTTGGGTAATATTCGGTCTACTCCTTTTATTTCTATACTTATGCTTGGTATATCTCCAGGATTGCTGGTGATTGCTGGTGATTCATCCACCCATCCTTGTCCCTACGTCGTGCACACCCGCAGGCAGTCGAGGCAATCAAACACCAAGCTGCAACGGAGCGTCACGGCCAAGGTAATGTGCACCTGGGATGCAAGTGGCCAAGCTAGGTGGGCGTTGGTAGTGACGGTGAATCGATGATTAGTTGATGGTCAGTTGAGAATTAATTCGCGAGATTAATGTTGGTTGATTGATGTTTATTTGAGTAATGATTCCTGATGGTTTTTGATGCTCGTTGCTTGTCAGTTTTCTTTGCAATCCTGATGGCCTTGCCAACGCTGCCGGCTTCTACTATACGGTCGTTGGTTTTTGCAGCTTTGGAGCTTTTGAGCACTCTTTGCCATCACCATGACGCAACCATTTTTAGAGACCAAACAAAAAATAGAAGAAGGCGCTGCCACACCATGGGCTCAGGAGGCAGCGAATCTCCTTACAGAACCCTTCTGAAACAACACACCCTATACACCTGTATACATCCCAGCAATACCCCACGCCGCAAAATCATGTGTTATCCGCCATAGACGATGAACATATGATTAGGATTGATAGGTGATTGGGAGATGAAGATGCCAGCACCATAGGCGGCCATGAGAATGCCGCCAAGATGGCACAGACTTATAGCTAGGAATGTGCAGTTACAGTCATGCCCCACCGTGATGCCAATTGAAACGACATTCTGGTTTTTCTTTCATATAGTTTCTCAACACAGAGGTATCGCAGCCTTGCGATTCTTTCTTACACAACAATTGTCTCAGCTCACAATGTGCAAGCACTAGGCATTCACACACTTCGCCACCCGAAGGGCTGCAATTGTGGTCCAGCGATTCATTTTAGTGCTGCCATGGTCGCCATAAAGCTTGAGCATTCAAACCTAGCCCAGCATCAGGCTAGCATTTTCAAGCGGCTGCAGGCATTTCGCAAGGAGGGTCAGCTCTGTGATATTGTGCTGAAGAGTCGTGATGGTACGGAGCATGTGGCCCACACAGCAGTGCTATGCGCAGCCAGCGCAGACCTCAAGAACATGCTCGTTGGACCTTTTGTTGAAGCAAATCAGGTGCAGCAAGGTCAACCAGTGGAAATGGCAGCTTCTGACGGAGTGGTGTGTGCTTTGCTTGAATACATCTATGGTGACGAACCTCAAGTAGAACTGGACAATTCGTTTGAACTTCTGCATCTGGCAGACGCGTACAACTTTCCAGAGCTAGCAGCAGCAGTTGAGGCAGGGCTTCGCGCTTCTTTGGACAGTGCTCCTGTTGCAATAGCTCTCAAGGTCTTACAGCTTACCCAGGAGCTGAACCAGTTGAAAACTGCATGCGAACAAAAGGTTGCTTGGAACTTTGAAATGTGCATTGACCTGGTTGACTTCCAGGAATTGAGTGCTGGTCAGGTCGGCCGGATACTGCGCAGACGAGACTTAACAGTGTCTCGAGAGGAGGTCGTTGTGAAGGGGCTTTTTAATTGGTTCCATCACTCGAAAGACCGCCGGGTCCACTTAGGTTTGCTGCTTCAACATCTCGATTTTCGAGCGCTTTCTTCAGAGAATTTGGCTCGGCTGCGGCGTCTTGCCGCATCGATGGGCTCGGTTGGTCATGATCTTCAACGAGAAGTTGACGAAGCTCTGTTAGTGCACAGGCAGAACAGTGCAGATTCCTTTTGGCCAAAGAGGCGTTGCTTGCAGCATTGGTCTCCGGGCCTAGGTGCTAGCGTGACAACACCTCAGAACGTGTGGCATGATGTCTACTCCATGTGTTGCCATGATAGCACCATCTATTTTTCGGTATCTCAAGGATCTAGCTGGGTCGGTTCTGGGAAACCTGGAGACAATGTAGGCCAGATTGTTGTAGGCAGGGGATTCTTGGGGGAGAGGTGTGCGGTGTCTGTGTCTCCCGAGGGTCAAATTTTTTTGGCCGATGAGGAAAATTGGAGGCTTGTGTGTATCGAGAACGGCTCTGGAAACGTGGTGATCAGCAATGTCGAAGTAGTGTCGGTATCATGCTCACCAAACGGAGCCGTTTACGTCCTGACTCAAGCTGGACTTGCAGTGGAGAAAGTGGTCGGTTCAACCCTTGAGCCGGTGATTGCCAGCAATGACCTCCCTGCAGAACTGCAGTTCGACGCAACTGACTTGTTTGTGACTAAGGACGAGGCAGTCTACATTTTGGACAACAACCGCATCCTGCGCCTGAAGGCAGATGAGACAGAACCTGTCGTAGTGGGTGAGCCACCGGACAAGGATCATTCTGAACTGAATGGCCTCTTTGTGACAGAAGAGGAGAGGATCTACGTGGCTGACTATGGACAACAGAAGGTTTGGACTTTCCAGCAAGGCGATGCAGCTTTTACAGCTGCCGAAGTCTTGATATGTCCCGAAGGGTTGGAGCCTACCGATGTCCTGGTTGAGGGTGGGTCCTTGTACGTGAGCATGAATTCCCAAGGTCCTCTTCCTAGCGGCGTTTATGCGTATTTGCTCCCTCCGGAGCTTCAGCTGCGTTGACATGACAAGACTGGACAGAAGAGGTAGAGCTATTTCCGTGACAGTTGCCGGCTTCCAGCGTCACCACTACTTGAATTCTACTTGCACACCCGGGCTGTTGGTAAATCTAGATACTGGATTGCGACAATCGTTGGTTTCAGGTCACAGATAACCAATCATATTGTTTTCGAATTGGTAATTAATCTAAAGAAAAAGAAATTCAGCCTTTGATGGATTTGAGAAGTCTTGCATTCCGGGATAGTTTGCGATTGTTGTTGTGCTTTGTTGCTGTTGTTGTGCTTTGTTGTTGTTGTTGTTGTTGTTGTTGTTGTTGTTGTTGTCGTTGTTGTCGTTGTTGTTGTTGTTGTTGTTGTTGTTGTGGTAGTGGTGGTCGTCGTCATCATTGTTCTTTCTGATATTGTTTGTTTGTTTGTTTGTGTGTTTTAATTGTTGATGATGGAGGAAAGAACAGCATTAAACAGCAAGCAAAAATTAGAGAAAAATAGCCGAATATGCAACCAACATAATGACAATCATTAAGCGTGCTAATTGATTCTGCAGTGGCATTTACGGATACTTACAAGATTTCCAACCAAAAATTGGCAAATTCAATGCCACTTGATTTTCATCAAGCATTCAGCTATTTCTTAGAATCGGAGGATCAGAATCTGTGGGATGGTTTCGATGCCCTAATTTATGCATCCGCTAAACTTATTCATCCGCAAAATTTATGCATCCGCTAAATTGAATACAAACCAATGAGGTGGAAATTAGTTGCACAGTAGGAGGGAATACTGGCTGTGTTCTCTGACCAACCAAGCAGAAAGGTGCATTTGTTGATATACAAATCGCATCAATAATCTGAGGGCTTCTCCACTGACCTAAGTTGGTGAGTCACGTATCCTATTTCGTTGCTCGTTATCACCTCTACTCAGTGTATCAATCTCTTGGATATGGCTGTTGGTCAAAACCCTGTACCAGTGGTTCCCCCCATCATTATCCCTTGTTTTCCTTATCAAAGGGTTGCTTATTTTCCCTTATCTCTGATGGTAAATATTGAACCATACATCCATGTTTGGTATTGACCCATAGCCATATAGTTGCTATATATCCCTGATAATTGTTAGTTGTCATCCCCTATTATTCCCTATTATTAACCATTAACCAGCTACTTAAGCATTGTTGATAACCATACCCATATGATCCTCAACCAGCCTGCCCAGCCACGCAACACCTCGGACCCGGCTGGACCTGTCCAACTTCGCCCCAGGTCGACAACACGAAGCCATGCCCGAAGTCCACGCATCCGAGCCACTTGGGACGGCATCAAGCGTCGCAGCATTCCCAGGGTCACGTGTGGGGAAGATCACCAGGACTTTCGGGGCCAGTTTTGTTGGAAAAACTGATGTTTCAATTTTTTAATTTTCCCTACTAGTTATTAACAAATGGTTGGTTGACAAGTTGGAAAAGCTGGCTGGTGGTTTCAAACTGTTTTTATTTTCCCTACTATAGTTATTAACAAATGGTTGGTTGACAAGCATATTTTTCTTTTTTCATAGGGGTTGAAACCACCAACCAGTAAGTGTACCTTGGAATCTAGTTGGCCAAGGTACAAAAATAATATCGTTAGCAATTTTGTTATACTTATAGTGCACCAAAGTTACTTTGGATATCATTCCACCCCCGAAGAAATCGTCAGCAACTTGGTGCGCAGTTGTTTGATAGCGCAGTGATCATTCAATATAGGGACAGATGACTGCATTTGTCACCTTTGGTGTACGCCAAAATTTTGTGGAAACCATCCAGCTTGGATGAATGTGACCCAGCGGTATCGCAAGCTCGACCAAGCTATTCGTTCGAGTAAGCAATTCGTTCTTTCCATGTGGGGGTAATCATTCTGCCACATCCTTCGTTCCGGTTGCCCCGATAGTAGGTATCACGGTACCCCGATCAGAACTTGCTCCAGGCAGTCATGGCCACGTTTGTGAGGTCACCCGATGCATGAGACTGGCATCGAAGGTACCCTGACTGGTTGAAATTCCACCAGTCCCAACAGCTCCTCATCAATCCGCAGGTTGCTGTTTTGCGCGTTGTCACTAGTCCTGCTACACTGCGGTAATCCAACAGTTCGCTGGCTGGAAGATCATTGCCAATAGCCAAGTAATCTACGAATCGTGGATCATCCAGCCAGTTACATTACATTGCCAGAGGGCCAATACAAATGTTTTTTGAACGTTTATTTCCCGAACTGTTCTGGAGAGGGATTATGGAATGTGTTACATTGTCAATTATTCTTACTTTTTTGGTGGGGTTGTCCATTGGCACAGACCACTCTCCTCTTCCCCATGGGGTTTCCAAATACAATCAATAGTTGTAAACACCCCAACCCAACCGTGGCTCCAGTCCAAGTCAACGCGCCATATTTTTTGTTTGTACAAATCCCACTACTTGATGTTTTCTCTTTGAGATCCAGGGTGGACGTTGTGTTGGACCCTGTTCGCAGTTGAGCCAGCAGCAAAATCCGAGGCTCATTGATCTTTTGGAGGATAATGATGAGGACTGCGCAAACCCCTGCGAAATGCGTTCATTTTCTTGGTTGCCATTCACTTGACCCGCAAAATTGCAGGGGCTAGTGGCGGTGAAATGCAGGGGCTAATGCCGGTGAAATGAGTTCAATGATGACTTCATGGCTCACAATGGTTAAATCATGGATGGGTACCTCACACAACCCTCGGCAGTGGCAGTTTCCCCAACAAGAAATCCGTGGTGACTCCAGCAAACCGTGACCAACACAAGCACGATGATGAAGAGCTGATAATGTTGTATTCCCCTATGCTGCCACTTACCATGAAAAATCGTAGAGAATTAGTTCTGTTTTCTACCAGCTCTTGGAACTGGAGTTGGTTACCAGCCGCTATTTCATGGTAACTAGAAGCATAGGGCGCTCTTTGCTTACATACGGTTGATGTGTATAAATCAGATGATGTAACCAGGTCTTTTGCAGTTGCCCATTGTTGTTATATAAGTTTTTTTTGGAATAAGACCTTATCCTACCTGGTAACTGTAAAAGGTTGGAATTCTTGCTGTCAATTGGGAAAAGGCACTTCCTGGAGATGACGGCAACTTTTTTTACTGACGGCAGTTTTACCCGTTCGCCAGACCGTTCGGGTTCAAAGAAGAGGCCAAGACATGTATATAGTCAGTTCAATCACATATGAAACAATATATCATGAAGGAAAACGCAGGCGAATTTCGATAAAACGCAGGCGAATTTCCATAAAACACGGGCGAATTTCCATAAAACACGGGCGAATTCTGATACTTTCAGGGGACACACAAGGACAGCACAAAGGCTGATCTGTTTTCCCACACGGTCGCTCTCATGAGCTGCTGGTCAGCTGTGAGAAGGCCGGGCTTTGCTGCGGGTGGTGGTGGGTAAGACAGTATATAAAAAAATGCTACAGCAGTGGTGGTGGGCAAAGAACGGTAAAGATTGTCCATGATGAATTATAAAGTATACTGGGCTGTATACAGTATAACATCTATATTGACTCCATTATATATATAGCATCCTGCTTGGGGTCAAGATGATTAATCCCAAAGTGAAAATTTCCTGTTTCCGTGGTGCATGCTGAAAGCTTCCCCGCTCAGCCATCATCCATCCTGCGCCGCAGCTGCTGCCAATCAAAGCTTGCTTTCGTCGTGGCGTTTTGTTGAGGCCATGGGTAGGAGTTCAACGGGTTCCAGCTCTAGTGGCTGTGGTGGGATGCCTGGTGAGCAGCCTTCCCCATCAGAGCCAACCAGGCGTTACCCCATGGAAAGCCTTAACCTTGAGTGGGACAATTCCGTTGAAATCCGGGATCGATTGAGGTCTGGTCACCATTTACTTCGCAATTGGGACAGCAAGAGGAAAACTGCTACCGATTCCTATGTGGAGAAAACCGTGGAAAATCTTAGGTTGAATGCCATGGTGTTGCGGCCTATGTTTGAGATAGTGGCAAAGCATGATCGTGCTTTGCCAATCTTGGACAATTTGATGGAGCAAATCGCGAAATTGTTTGAAAGATCAAAATGCAAATTTACCCTTCATGGAGATCGTGTTTATCAAGAAGCATGGGCAATTCGCAGATTGACATCACTGGCCAAGCAACAGATTTTCCGCAGAAAACCTCCCCAGGACAAGTGTTTGATTGCTTCTATATAATTTATTCATTCTATATACACATAATCCCCGTGTATATAGAAATTGCATGTGCATACATGATCTCCTATAAAACCATATAAAGGCTATATGAAGGTTTGTCCTCACACCATCCCCGAGTGCACAGTCCTCTGCCAGCAGGATCCACTGTTGATTTCGCTCATGGCTGCCCTCGGGTACGGTGATGAGGCATTCATGGGTATCAAGGTGTTTGGAAATATCCGTGGCCACGCTTAGTCATAAACACAGTAAACGAAATCCACGGAGTAGATTGGATTTGATTTGTGTGCTGCCACATCAGAAATTCTATTCAAAATCATTTTGGAGTATTCACTATATACAACGGTTCTTTTGTGATGATGGATTTCACCACTGCTCTTGCTGCAACAGGCTTACGGACGGGTTCGCTCAACTGATGGGAAAAACCCAGCCCCATTGGTGACCTGGATGCAATTACACACGCCTGCACATCTGAAAGGGACTTAACTATATATACATATATCAGTGAATGATATCCTGGACTGATATGCTCAGCTTTTTTCAACACCCAAAGTGCAATTATATACCTTTTTTTCATGCGACAATGCCTTTCGCCCACAGAACCTTTCCAATTCACCTTATAGGTGATTGTGGGTGGACGGCTGGTTTGTCTAACCTTCACCACGCTAAGGAAAATGCTCCAACCGCTGATGCAACACCACCAGCTACCGCTCCTGTTCCTTCGGATTTGCCAGAGCCATCCAGTGATGTGGCTAAAGACAATCTGTTAGATCATTTGGAGATTGATCTATTGGAAGCCCTTGGCTACATTGCCGACCACCCGGAGATGTTGGAAGATACCAAGGGGGGTGTGACCACTGCCAACCCTGGGGATTCCAAAAACCTTTCTGGGGAAAAGGAATGTGACGGTTTCAAAAGGCAGGCTACATTGGAAGAGATGCCGGCGGTTCTTCGCACACAGCGGCGTCGCATCAGTGAAGATGTTGCAGCTGCATCAACTGGTGAACCCCCAATCAGTGACTCAACTGATGCGAAGGACTGCTGAGATTTTTGTCCCCATGATGTGATTGCCAAATAGATATATGTTAAATGCACTGGGGACATTGGTTTTCTTCAACACATATATAGAGTTGGATGCGCAATGGTATATATACCACTGTATTTTCTTGGGAACCCTCACCGGCCCTCACCACTTGTACAGGACAGCGATGACAAACACGACGAGAAAGCAGTCTTGACCAAGCCCAAGAATGAGGATTGTGTTGGGAAAAAAAGGATAAAAAAGGGTTTTACTCTTTCTTGGGGTAAACAAATTAGACATGGTGGATCGAACGTTGTACATATACCGGTAACCCCTGCTCGGTTTCCATTCCGGAAGGAAGTGCACATGATTGAGCTGAGCGATGACGAGGAGAACTCTAGCCCCAGCGATGCAACTATGCTTTCCCAACTGGAAGATGTGATCCTGCAGTTGGAAAAGTTACTTGCATAAATTTGTCTTTGCCAAAGCCTCCCCATGTTAATGGATAAGGCTCACACATGTAAATGATTGTAAATGTGTAACCGGAAATGTAGCAATATATAAATATATATACACATATATATGTCTGAAAAACATATGAAGGGGATTGCTGCTTTCTAACTATACTGATGGAACAGTTGGGAAATTAACACCCTTACATTGTTGAGATGTCCAATTTCCACAACCCGTCACAATCTGGAAAGTCACAATTCAGGGCCAACCTTTTAGCTGATTGGGTCCTTCAAGAAACCCCTATAGCTCAGCTTCCAGAAGCCCATGGCCATAAGGATCAACCCTGCGGCCATCCCAAACATTCTCGGAACGAGTGCCGCGCCAGATGTGTCCAAGGATGGCACCTCAGCTGCAATGACATAGCCCTCCAACATGTGGTGGCCATGCAGTAATTCGAAGTGTGTTTGAACTCAGTGTGGCATGGAAATCGAAACGGATGTTCACTTCGCGCGTGGATTTGTGCATGCATGGATATTCACATGCACACTTACACTCACAAATCGCAGAAAATGCGTAACATGCCATGCCAGCCGCCGATCCGGCCTTTGTTGATTAGGTGACACCTTGACCTATGTTCCTGACAGCATGCCTTTGGCAAGCGACCATGACGAAACTCAGCAATATGTTCCAGAGTCGCAATTGCTTCACACACCCTTCATGAAAGAGGCGTTGTCAAAAGAATCCATGGCTTGTGAGAAGGTGCCATGTTCAAAAATTGTTTTATGTATTTATTGTGTTTTGAATTCATATATGTGTATATACATCTATACATGTGCATGAGTGTTTTCTATATACATATATGTGTGAAACATACAGGACGATGTTAAGATCTCAAGAGCTTTGCTGAATCAGACTTCCACCTTTTATAGTTGTCTATAGATCGATAGGCTATATACCTGTTTGTATAAAGATTCACGACTTGAAAAAAAACATGTGTATAGCAAATAAAGGGTTTCAAACAATCAACACCCTGAAGGTTCACGAGTTTGATGTGCCTGATCACTCTCCGATCACCCGCCGCAAGCAGTTCAGGATCAAAACAGACATCAAGGAGGAAAAGGCAGCCAAGAAAGGAGAAGGAAAGGGATCATCCAAGACAGGAAAAGGCAAAGGCAAGGGAAACGGGACAGGCAAGGGAAGAGGCACAGGCAAGGGAAAAAGCAAAAGGAAGGGCAAAAAGGGAGCCAAGAATTCACCAATCAAAAAGCTCCAGCTCCTGAGGCTCACCTCCAAGCGATCCTTGTTGCGCAAACGCAGCAAGTCCACAAAGCGCCCAAGTGAAGGGAGCCCTGCAGATGGCCCAGAAATGCTACAGCCTAGCAAGAAGCAACCTGTTGTTGAGCATCAGGAACACGTGCCTGAGGATCTGCAAAACAAACCCAGCGACACGGCAGCAAGCAACCAGCCAGCACAAATTGAGCCAGCCCAACCAAAGAACACAGCAAAAAGAAACGGGCGCTCGGCAAAAGCAAAAGCCAAAGCAGCCGCATCGAAGAAACAAGAGGAGAAGAAAAACAAAAATCAAAAGGAGCCTCGCAAACGACAGCCGAAAAAGTCACAAAAGGTGCTCCCCTCAGAGGAAGAGATGATTAGCGCAGGAAAAGCTGCCCTGGATGGTAAGTTCCTACATACAAAGATGGAGGTTGATGCAAAGAATGTCAACACGCCGTTGAAAGAGATGTTTGAGGGCTTACTCGGGGAATGCCAGGGTTGTGAAAGATGTGATGGATCGTCCCATGATTTTGACTTCTTGGAATCCAAAGCTCTTCGATTTGACTGCTATTGGAAACGCCCAGCGTTTGGTGTCAGAGCCCTTCGCTCATTGGTTGCGGACGAGGGCACGGCTACCAAGAATCCTTGGAAGTCAGTCGCATACTTTGCTACTGGCCCTTGTGCTGCTGCAAATCATGCCGCAGCCAAAATCTTTGTAGCTAGGTTGCGGTTGGTTTGAAACCTTAACTTGGAAGTGCATATATGTTTGATTCGTTGCTGCTCAGGATACGGCGCAACAGATCAGCCATTATACATGTATACCATGGAGTGTAAATATCTATTTGCAGTGGAAGATGTTCATTATACTTTCTATAAGGGCTGCAGTCGTGATCCTGCGTGCCACTTTCAACCCATGAAGCATTGCACCGTTCTATCACTGAGGCAGCCAACTTCTTGACCACTTGCGACAAGACTACAGGACTTCTGCTGAGCCCGGCACATGAATCGATGCAGCGTCTGAAGAATATCCTTAGGGCGTCGCTGAAAGCGGCATTGCCAAGTGCACCAGCTGGTAAGGTTGGAAAGTCCCGCTCTCGAAAACCCAAAAAAGCGGTGAAAACCAAGTCAGGGTAAAAATTGCCCGTGATCAGGTGTTGCTGTTTCCTTTGGTGGAAAGTCATGAAGCAATGTGAAGCATATTTAGGGAGACTAGATCGGACACAACAATCATGATTGCTATTTTCCCATGGCAATGGCCAAATATTTAATTGTTTATATATCTGTGTGTGCGCGTGTGTCTACACCTTTCCAAGGGAACAGCTCGGCATGAGAACAACTGTTCTGCAGGTTCCATGCGGTTCCACATTGGAACACGTTGTGTTCGGAGAACATCAATTACGAACACACTTTTAATTTATTTCAATCCAAATTCAAAATTTAGAGGGTATAGCCAACAATTCAGTGGCATGTGTGTGTTTTGCATGAAGTGCAATGACAAGCTCATGCTTCGTGCTTTTGACACAGTATTGACTAAAGATGCCTTGCTCCCAAGGCATGTGAGGTTTCAATCGGGCCACGCGACAAAAGGAAACCCTTATGAGCGCTGCTTGCGGTATAGAGAGTATACATCTAAAAGCGAGACTGTGACCAAAACTGTTCTTTGCTTTGAAAAGAGGTATGCTGGCAAACCATTCTTTGGGGTATAGCACCTATAGATGGGGTTTGGGTATTGGCCTTTTTGGAGAATCGCAGTTCCCATTTAGCCACAACGATTTTTTGCGATGTATTTATATATGGTTTTACTGCATGGTGGAAACATATGGGAAAACTCACAAATAAACTCTGCAGCCTGCCTCCATGGGTATACATCAGGGTCGAATGGAAGTGACTCTCTCGCCATATCTTTATTATTGTTCAATATATATTTTTTATTGTTCACTTTTATGGGAACAAAACCAGCTCTGGTAGTGCGGTTGTACTCTAACACAGAACGAGGCATGAGTAAAAGCAAATCACATGTGGCATTGTGTCATGATATGGTTAATAAAAACATCCAGGGGATGGTACATGTTCAAAGTATAAATGAGCAAACATCCATGTTATGGAAGCATACGTAAAGTACATCGTTTAAGTTCCTCTACGCGCTGCATAAATGTATAAATCTAAAAACCCACGTGCATGCATATTTGTATTCTTCCAGTGCCAACAGTACAAAGGGAGAGGGAGGCTTTAAGCAAAATCATATATATAAATATATGTATACAACTTCCATCGTTATCCCTATCTGGGAATGTTTGGCTATATACATTTATGGTTGCTTTAGAGTATATCTATATATGATCGGGTTCAACTTCAAATATGCCAGCCTGCGTGGGCAGGTCGAAACATGAAGAGACGACGCAGTCATGCTGCTGCGGCGATGCGTGGTTCAGAGGACATGTACTTGGCTCGTCACTCTGGCTCTTTTTCGTGCGAGATGGGGGTGGGTAGCTCAAGTCAGAATGTCAGCATGTGGGCAAGCCAGTGCCAAGGCGCTTCAAGAATCAGCATGCCACTTGACACGCACGATTGCAGTATACCAACCGATATGTGGGAGATCGTGGGAGTGTATGCAGCATTTTGGCTTTACTGTTTGGGTTTGTGCTGATCACTTTGCCTGCCATGATGGTGGACATAGACCTGCTCGTCCGTCGAATGGTTTTTATGAAGATACCAAAGGTGTGGTTTGCAAAACTGCACTCAGACTGTTTAACGCAAAAAAAGTTTTCTTTAAATCTCTGTTTTAAATGCATCAGAATTCCAATTTATATAGCGCCTTAAATCCATCAATCAAAACCATCCACGGGAAAGAATTTGCTCAACAAATCACCTGCCCTGCAGACCTTCATTCTGATCACCTTGTGCGTGTACTACAGCTCCAATTGCCCACCGCTGTCCCAGGATGAGTGGGATGTTGTCTGCATTCTTTCTGGCATCGTGTTTTTCCTTCTAACTTGTTTTTAATTTGATCATGGCCTGGACTCAATCCAACCCAATGTTGTTCTCTATCTCTCGCCTCGCTCTTCCAGGAGCTTCGCTATGCAGAATTCTTTGCGGGCGAGGGGCAGGTCTTTTCAGCAGTACGGGAGAAAGGATACGCAGCAGTGGCAACGGACATACTGTATCGAAATCGATTCGATTTCTCAAATCTCAAAACAAACCCATTTGACATCATGTCCACTTCGGGCCTGGCGTTTCTAATCGACGATGATTCAATTTTTTATTTTTAATTTTGATGCTATCCAGACTTCCGTTTTGGATACTTATATCCTCGATCCCAATAAAGGTGGCCCAAACAAACGTAACGGGGTGGCCCACCTAACTTGGTCTATCCAATCGTGACAAAATGTTTGACCTGGTTCGGTTTCTTGCATGTCGATGTTTACATGCTATTGGGGCTGACGCTGACGGGGACCGAGTTCAATTGCACATTAATTTTTTATATTGGGCGTATACCCCATTGAGTACATGGATGGTTGTTTGAATTTTACATGTGATTTCATAATGGCTGCACACATTCTATGATGGCTTCTCCCCTGTACATCCATGGTCCGATTGAAAGCTAAGGTTGTGCGTGTGGGTTGTCCTCAACATGGTCCCAAATGAGAGCCTCCTGGTCATGGCAACAGTTTGTTCAAGCTGGTCGCGGATAAACGTTGGAACTTCCCGGCGGTCAATATTGACACCAGAAGGATACGAGCAGTTGTCATACGTGGTGACAGCCAATAGCATGATGAGCAGGACCTCATTGTTCTGCAGCAGTTGTTTTTGTTTCTTTGTATGGTTTCCCATGCTCCGATTTCGCTTTATGAATACGTTTGTGTCAAGCACATGCTTGATTGGTCTTATTTGACATGATCCTTGCTGATGTTGACCCCAAATATTGGTTGATGCTGCATGGCGATACAATCCCGGAGACATTGTGTAATTATACCTTTGGTGAGCCATGCGGCATTTATGTTTGCATATAGTTCCATGTTGGTGTATGGTTTTCCACTGAAAGCTTTCCCCATACATGCAAACACTGGGAGGTGTATACAATTGTGTTGATATACCCGTATAAAAAAATTGAAATATGTATAATTATATAATCCTGATCCGTTTCTGCTGTTCTGCCCAGGACCGTACTTTTGGCGAAGCTATGTGTCTGCCTTGGGGCAACCTATTTGGTCGAAAACCCTGGCAGCAGTTTGATGCCGTATTATTTCCGGTGGCAAGAGTTTGCAAGGGAAATCCGAGTGACATGGCAAGATGTTTGGCTGACAATCGCATTTTTGGAGCTATCCCACTAACAGGATCAGCGATATAGTTCCAATTAAACGTATACAATGTTCAACATATATGCGCTTTTGGGCTGAGACGTCTAAAAACCCTGGACACTGATTTAAAGGCCTTTTGCCATGCAATCGATCACTTGGCAGACCAACTATATTTGGCACATAACTGCCTACTTGCCCTTCCATGGATCCATTTACATACAATTCTTGCATGGTTGTTCATATCGTAGTCATTTTTAACAATGAAAAAATGGGTTTGGCAACTTAGTTACAACACATTGGCATACCACCATTAATCTTTGTAGGCTTCATCCGCTTATGCTCCAAGCTGTTCCAGGGAAAGATCAAACAGTCCATTATACATTCTTTTGACCGCTACATGTTCTTGATCCTTTCCCTATATAAACATTTACTTGGGAATGGTTGATAAACTCTGGTTGAGTCAAGCTTTGTATACCATTTGTGGTGCCGTCCAAAACTTCAATTCGTCACAACCAAATTGTGCTTTGCAACGATGTTGTGTTATACCACCATAGCTCCATAATAACTTCAACATGTCTAATGCTCTGGCTCAACAAAAGCCCAACTGGGTCGTCATATAGCCTTGATATCAAAATAAATTCCAGATTTAATTAAAGCTCCTGGGATCCTGTAGATGAACAACGCAGGCCCCACATAAACTCAACATGTAGCCTCCAAAATGCTTAGGTATACGGGTTCTGCAAGACATGCGTTCATTTTTTAGTCGATGTGTCCTTGATCAAAACAATATGTGCACATATATGGTTGGCTGATTCATGGACACCTGCTGTTTCAAATGCACATTTTTCTCGCCTTTCGCAAGAATTCTCCCGACCTTTACAGGTCAATGAGTTCATGGGGGTTGATTACATGGGTATATACCATGCAGAGCCTATTGCAAATCGAAAAGAACACTTCGCATCTAAGGTTTACCGTATCTTTTGGTGGATGGCTCATTACGGGTCGGAGACACCAAAGAGACACCAGGCTCTGACCAACAATGCTTATGCTGATGCTCTGAACTTGGGAAAGTTGCAGAAGAAAGACCGGGATGCTTGTAACAAAGACAAGAAGACTGTGATCAAGTACCAATCAAAAAGCGGACGCCCTTCTTACAAAGGAACGGCGCACCTCAAATCTACGCAGTGCCTCTTCTGAAGAATGTATATATCTCTCTTTTTATATATATATATAGATACACAAGTTTGTATATATATATATATAAATATTTATATATATATATATATACATGTTTTTTTCGATATATGGGGAGATTTGATGCAAGATTAGGAGCATATATAATGTTTGTACGGTGGGAATCGGTTCTTGGGCAAAATGCCACCGCAATTTATTGATTTAGGGGATCTTTCTGCGGTGTCTTGGCACTATATCACAATTGCACATGCAACATTTATATATAATGCAATGTAGACTTGCTGAACGGTCGATATATGTTTTTAATTGTATGAGTGCTGAAACCTATATGCATGATCTGGCTTGTATATGTGTGGATGTTTTTATTTAACCAATCCTGAAAGACTGGTGCACAAATTATTCAAAACCTTTACCCTCCAAACATTCCTGGAAAGATATGACCCCTTCAAATCTAGGACGTCTTTATGAAACGTTATATCACCGAAACATATATCCTTGCACCCCTGTAAAAAGACAAACACGCAGAGCGGGATTGATCTTTTTTTGAACCCTCCATGAAGTTGTTTTTCTCTAAATATATATACACATATATACACATATATACACATATATACACAGCAGTTGTTGCGGACTCCGGACTCACTGTCTATTCATATGTGGTTGCCAATATGATGTCCGTAAATATGGTTGCCATTTCAAGCATCCCTGAACCTATATACGCATATTCTATATATAGCATCTTCCGTGTACTGAGGATATATCCACGGCGATTCGGGGAGAAAGTCTGCCAACTCATGCCGCAGCTGACAACCCATGGCGAAGGGCAACCTCATGAAAATGACCTTTCCCCTTTGCCTGCTGACGAGCTGCTGCGCGCCCTTCCCTTCAGTGATTGGGGCGAAGCAAACCTGACAGGAGTTTTGAGGTATGTCCGAGGAAACAAGTCCTTGATTTTGCCTTCCAAATGGAAGACTGCGTTCCCGAGGGCCTTGTAAGCCAACCCAAATGAACAAAATATGAAGGGAAAATGCAGATTTATCCTGATCTATACTGTTTTTATCGTGTTTTTTCAAGAAGGATCACATTCTTGAAAAATATGAAAAAAACATTCAGATTACGTAAAAAATGCGTAAACCGAAAACCAATTACGTAATTCTGACAGCGTAAAAAACCGTACCCGTTCAAAGGCGTTCAAAAGGCGTTCAAAAGGCGTTCAGAAACCGTTCGGGTTTACGTAAAAATTACGTAAAACACATGTCACTTTTGCGATATGTTTTTTTCAGAACATGTCGCAAACTCAAGGCTCCGGGAGAACAATTTGGTGCATGGTAACAACCAATTGCCTGGCTGAATGAACAAAACAAGGCACTTTGAGCGACATTTGTTGAGTATAAAGCATGGCATGTGGGTGTGATGTTCCAGGTTGACAACTTTTAATTGCAACTGAAGAGATTTATAAAGGTTTCATTCAGGGTTTCAACGCAAAATATCTGAACCGATTCAACTTTGCATTTTCCTGGTGATGGATTTCTCTTGAATGCAACAGCGTGTGTGGACTGCAGTCACCGATATAATATAAGCCCATCTAGCTGCTGACCCTCAAGGATTGTTATATCGCGGCGCAGGCGATATATAGGTTTCATGTCCGCACAGTCTCTTGCCAGCCGCGCCTTTTCTTGCGCCTCTTTGGCCGCTGGGACAGATGCTGCCTCGAAGATTGCAGGGCTGAAGCTTCAAGACATGGATGGTGAAAAGGTGAAGAAATTGTTACAGGACAGCATGATGGTTTCCATGCAAGCCTATATGACGAAAAACATAATTATGAAACGTGGGCAAATATCTTGGTTAAATGCCCACAGATTTTTCACCACTCACTCGGTTTCATGTTGTTGTTGTTGTTGTTGTTGTTGTTGTTGTTGTTGTTGTTGTTCTTGTTATTGTTGTTGTTCTTGTTAAGCTCTTGTTGTTATTATCATGTTGTTGTTGCTGTTGTTGACCTCTGCTTTGAAGCAATTTTTCTGCTGACCATACGGCAGGAAGCCAAAGCAAAGCTGCTTGAAGAAAAAGCCAAGAACACTGTCGTGGTGAAGAAGGAACCTCACTCTCCTGTTCCATGCCTACAGAAGAGTGAAGAAACAACAAACGCATGTGGTTTCTATAGCACATCGATCGTTTGGTTTTGATGGCTGTGTTCGTCCACTGTGTTCGTGCTTCTTGTTCTCAAACATTGAATCTGCCACTGCATGGTTCTTTCGAACCATCTATTTTGGTTTTGTCCGATGACCCACTGGCCACCCAGGTGAAGAAACCGGAGGCTGGACTTGGCGATGCCACAAATGCTCACAAGGATGCATGCCAGCATTTGTGGGGGTACAGCGGCTTCTGACGAGCCCATCACGGAATTCTTTTGTGACACACATATGACGATGGACCATTATATAAACCAATTAATGTTTTATACACTGAAACTGTCCAGGTGAAAAAGTGTTGCCTATACAGAACAACACGGTCCCAAAGTATGAACGGTGAAGTGTTGGACCAAACCTTGCATATAGGTGAAAGTTTGATTGACACTTATACTTGTCACCCTGTTGGTGACATATGTTTAACACGACCTTCAAACATATATATACATATAAACTTTATACCCAAATCATCGTATTGTTTTACATCTCTCAATGACAGCCCTGCCCAGGATCCAGAACCTGAGACTCCCATCACTGAATCAGCGACACTACCAGCTGCTACTCGCCTGTGAGCTGCGATGACTGCTGCTCGCTGCCCATTCAATCATGCAGTGGTTAAGGGTCATCCCTGGATCCTATATGCAAATATGTTTTTATATATTGGTTATGATGGTTATGATTCTTATATTGGTATATATAATTTGGTATAGTCATCTTATATGTATAGAAGGGTGGTTTCCCTTGGGATCAGCTATATAGGAACGCATCAATGAACAATATACATATCGCACAGTTGCACACCATTGAATATATATGTGATCCAGTTCCTGCAGGTATTTTTCGGAATGTGGTCCATATATCAAGAAATTACCCTGCATTGATACATGGACAACAGGTCCAGTGGTCAGGCATAGCGCCCAGTCCTGAAATTCCAATGATGGACCCCCAGGATACCCAGCAAGTGATGGAGATGCTTTCATCCAGTGCTACGCCGACGCCCGCGCCAACTGCACACACTTCTCGAGCCCCTTCACCTGCTCCCAGCAAGGCCTCTTTGGTGGCACCAGTTCGTTCTTTGACCTCATCAGAGCACTTGAATGTGCATATAAGCCATGCATGACCGCACATGTGCACACTCTGCCTTTGGCGATTCTCAACACATATATGAATGCTGTCTAGATCCCATCATATGGTCTTTTCGCATGTATCCATCGAGGATTCCGAGAAGGAGATTGATCAGGGAGCGCTTCAAAGTACTCTTCAGATGCTTAAGAGGATTGAGAACTTGGAGACGTTGCTCAGGGGGGTTGCTCTGGATGCTGCCCCGGATCGTGCGTCTGAAAAGCCTACCCCTGAAACACCTACCCCCAATGAGTCCAAAGCGCCTGTTGAGAATGAGAAGGAACCTGATGAATCGACAGATCCTCCAATCGTTACACCTGATGGCCAGCCAGTGTTTCGATGTATATTTGATTTTTTTGTAAAAGTTTTTGTGCTTAAAAAGGTATACCCATCAATTCTTGATATATAAGTTTTGGTCTCCCTGCCTCGCAAACGTAGTCCCATATTAGGTACTTGGAGCTGATGCTCTTCGCATGCGGCTTCGCCGCTTGTGCGAGAAGAAGGCATCAGGAAAATGCTGGGTG
>VSDK01026905.1:75152-111240 GCA_009767595.1 Symbiodinium kawagutii
AAGAGCGGCGGCGAACGCCGCGAATGGTTGGAATTGGCATTGCTGGAAAGCCTGAAGAAACATGGTACATCCCGAGAGCAGTATCGCAAAGTTAAGGTTGGGCATAAGTTGTTTCATGCTGTTTCCCAGAAGTGTCCGGGGCACCATCAAAACCTTATTCTGGTTTGCATTTGGGTCACCTGATAATCTTGATGTTTTGTTTTCGAAATATACCATTTGAACTTATATAGTGCCATGCATGCATATATACATGGAACCCATGCAGCCGAACCCTCAAGGGGGAATTCTTGACGCGCGTCGTGGTGGTTCGGGAACGGATGAGTTCAAAAGAGAAGGAAATTACCGGCAAATGGCTGACAGAGGAAAAACTGAAAGCTACGTACAACCAGCAACTTTCTCTTATACAATTAACAATGTTTGTTTTGATTTCTGCAGCCCTCAACTGCATATTGAGCCGTGTTTGTGCACATGGTCTCCCGTTGCTGTGTTCCAACACTGTTGCAGTTATACATCAAAGGTGGCCTTTGGGCGGCCAACCATCATCATCATCAACATCACGTATACTGATCACCATTCATTGTTATCATCAATCTCAATAGATCTTTGTATCATTGATGCAGCATCAACTCGTTGTTTTGCATGATGTCATCATAGGTATTCGAAACTGCCATGGTTTTGCAAACCGGTGCCATGCACTTATAGCTGAGGCAAGCTGTCAGATCCATTGTTGCCTTCTGCCGGAAGTTCCCGCAGACTTTGATCAGGCTGGTGTATATCGGGGTATACCCTATATACATTATACTTTTTTCACCCTTGGGCAAATGACCTTGGAACAGATATGTTTTTGTTTATACATCTGTTCTTGTTCGATATATGTCCAACTATGGGGTTGGTCCCTGCTGTTCAAACCCAAACCAGCTAAATCGTGACATGGTAGGAAGTGGAAGTACTCATCGGATGTTGAAGAGTACTTCGTTGAAGATGAGACTGTGGTGAAGTTGAAAAAGTCTGACATCACTCGCCAAACCGAGACCACAGATCTGGATGTCAGGGGCTCATTTGTTCCGCAAAGATATATTGCAGTGCATATATTTATATATATAGACATGTGTACTGGATTAATCGATCTGATTTAGTTTTCCATCAAGAAATGCACACCACAAAACATCCAAACAATACCCGTGTGCATACCCAGGCGGATAGCAAAGCTTGTTCCCACACCACCGAATCTCCAAGGACCATGCGGGCTCTGCTGCACCAGCGGGCCCCGATGTTGACCTCGAGGACGGCGCTCTGAAAATGGAGGACGAGAAACCGAATCCAGAGGTTTTGGGACAACAGGTTGGGAATGCGTGCTGTTCCCTCCCTTTTTTGGCTGCACACTAAATGTAAAAAATGATTGGGCAGGTTTTGCTTCTTTATAAAAACCTCGTTGTTCTCATATATAGGAATATGGGTTCCTTAAATATGTATAGTGCTATATGGGCTATGTGCATGGAGGGTTTTCCATCAACTCTTCAGCAGGTGACGGCTGACTTGGAACGGTTCATGGATGCATTGGACCGCAAAATCACCACAGTGAACGACATGATTGAAGTTCTGGAGAACCCGAACAGTCCTCCACCTTCAGAAAGGTATACCGCGAAACTAACCCTTAATTCAATCAATTTTCCACCAACTTTGTTTCCATGTTATACATGGTACAGTTTGTTGAGTATATAGACATGATGATTTGCAAAAGCCTATATTCGTTTTAAACGGATAACCTCTATATATAGATATAGACACCGCATATAATTGTCTCCTCCCAAGGATGGCGGCAGAGCTGAAGCGGATCTCTAAATCGCTTGAGAGTGGCTTCAAGACTTTGGCAGGTTATCTTACCGAGATCAAGATGAACGACCTTGACAAGAATCCCACCTGTGCCAAGATGAATGAGTTGCTTATCTCTTTAACTTCGATCTGGTTGATTTACCAAGTCAAAAAGTGGTTTGTCATATATTGATGCAAGATTCACGCTCTTTGTTGTTGCCTGATGGTGATTTATTTTGGGGAGCTATCGCAAGATTTTTGCTCATACAGGGTTAGAGGGTCAGCACAAAGCGAAATTTGGGTTCATGGCATCTATGGCCAATGGTTCTCCTGAAGAAGACTGGATCCTCGAATTGCTTGCGACCTACCGATCAGTGCCTAGATAGCATTTATCAATTCCATGTGACAATGTTTATCCATTCCAACCGTGGTTGTTGCATATCTTGTTCATTGTAGATAAAACCATGGTTCCTTCTCAGAATGCAGGCGCCAAGCGTCCTGATTGACCAACCCATGATGATGCCCCCGCCTGGGATCTTTGCAGCGCCGCCTCCATGCAGCTCTTTCACCTCACGTTGTCCGGGCCAGGGGCAAAGTGGAAAGCCAGATGATGCTCCGAAGTTTGAACCCTTTTTTCGAGGGAATTCCTGGAAACCGTGGAGAGAGGTTTTGGATCCATCCATCAAGTGCTTACATCGAACATCCTTTGTATTCAAGGATATCATCCAGGACCCCAGAATCGACTACAACATGCCCAGTTCACGACTCACAGCTGGATCGCAGTTGAAATATTGCCATTCCACCATAGATCGGTTGCTGTCCCGACTCAGCCCAGCAATTTTCAAGTTGGGCCTCACGCATGATCCGGTTCAGCGTTACAACAACCGGACGTTCGGTTATGCAAGGGCAGTGGAGAAGTGGAGTGGTATGTTTGTCATCTGGGGGGGAGCTGATCCAGATGTGGCATCCTTTGTAGAAGCATCGCTAATCCTTCGCTACCAAGGTTACTTGGTTGAACACTTTATTTTTGTAACACCCTGCGGAAAATGTATGTATAATGGGTTCTGGTGACATCCTAAATGCCCTTTGGAGGCCTGGTTCAGAATAAGCTTACAGTAATTGATTAAGCAACATGATTTCATTGGTAAGCTTGGTTCAATGTTATCTATTTTTAAAACATCTGATTCCAGACCCCTTGTGAAAACCGTTTCATCCACCAAGGTTCGCCCGGCAACCACAACATTCATCCAGGTGGTGAAGGAGTAAAACGTGGCGAGGGACCCTACTTTGTGTATATGGTCTGGCGATCCTTCAAGGACGCACCCCATCGAGTGGCGACAAAGCCTGAGGAACCTGAAGTGACCACCAGTAGCGTATTCCATGATGACACAGATGCTACGAAACGTCCTAAGACGAAGATATTACATATGATTTGATCTTTCGTCACTCCAAGAAGTGAGTGACACATGGATGTGTTTGATGTGGTACACCAGTCCATCTGTTTGGCAGCCTCGAAACCTGATGGGGCAGACTCGATGCTGCACGATCGTGGTGTAAAAAAGCCTTTTTGTATATGCTCATATCACCATATATGAGTACACATGGGGCAGGGTAAAACAACTGATCAGTTTTCATTACATATACTTGGCCCCATCCGCTCTCAGGTTTCGACAGAAGCTTGAAGCTGAGAAGGCCAACTTGAAGTCTCCGTTGGCCGACCTGATCACAGCGGATGTCAACTACAAGCGCATCAAAAAGGAGATCACGAAGGCTGGTAAAAGGTCCAAGGCAGAGGGTGAGGGTGAGGAACCTGATGAAGATCAGGCTCCGCCCAAAAAACTCAGAGCCAGAGCCAAGGGCAAAGCCAAACCTAAAGCGAAGGCCAAGGCAAATGCCAAAGAGCCCGCTGAAGCTGAGGAAACGGCTGACCCACCAACCAGAAAGAAGAGAAGAACCTCCAACAAGTGAGGGATCAGTGGTGACAGCTGACTGTGGGCCCCCTCTCGATTGTGCACATAATCATATATCGAGTTTTATGTCGTTCGCTGTTCTGCTTTGATAGTGTGAATATATGAAGCATGCAGGTTCAATCTTTATAGTTCTTACATGGAGAAAATTGTATGCTTCTCGAGGGGATAGAGCTCCATGTGTCACAGCAGTTCCAAGGATTTTGACCGGCATCACATCAGTGTGAATCTATGTGGAGATTCTCTAGCATTGGTGTGACGATGCCACCGTGGATTCAATGAAGGGTTCGAATAGAAACCCATCGAGCAGGCAAGATTTCTTTCATCGATCCGTGTGATTACACATGGTTTGATTTCACAACCAGCTCCGCACTCTGGGAAACCTGTGGGAAAATGTGCATGCTATCACCATGTGCTTATAGCAAGAGAAGTCTCCCTATCAACCCTTCCTGAAGCCATTTCTATATTCGACCAATTCATTCACCAACGAAATGTCTTGACACGTGCCAGGGCCTTCACGGCTAGCTCGCAGACTTGCATGGCAGCACTCTCGCGGTGAACCATGGCTGCATAGAAGTGGCATGGAAACATCCCAAAAAAAAGTTTCCCAAAAGAATCATTCACCATTTAGATGTGTGCTGATCGTTTTTATAGGCTGAACTTGTTCTGGTGGTTGCACATGTCACGCTGAAGGAACCTTGCACGGAGATCATCAACAGTGCCATAGCAAGTTTCCGTGATTCATTGGATGAGCCTGGTGGTTCCTCCTCACGTGCTTTATGTCCTGTGATAGCTGAACTGGCACGAGTTCGTCACTCTGATTCTGTGACTTAGATGTTTTGAAAAAATATAGACTTTATATTTTCCTGGGGCCCCGTAATTTTTCCTATATATACCCCGTATAGTGTTTTACTGGTGTTCGTTGATTTTTCATCATTGCATTGCAAACGCCTCTCAGGAAGAGGGTGTTTCAATGGTGCTTGACAGATTTCATCTGCGGTACAATGTCCCTGTCACATTGTCTACCGTGGGAACGCTGGAGGATTTCCCTTGGTTGAAACCGTCGGACTTTATGGCAACAATGGCTAAGACAGGTGATTTTAAACGACTGCTTGGCGGAAAATGCATCCCGGATGCATGGCCAACACTGACCCTTTTCTGGAAGAGATTTCAACAAATATACCCCCAGCATGGTCTCTTCAAGTCGAAGTTGGCCCACTCTCTGCACCAGTGCGTGCCGATTTATTGTCACGGCGATGAAGGCACTGGCTTCAAAAAGAAAGGTGTCTTGGTGATGGCTTATCAAGCGCCGTTTGGTCATGGTGGCCGGCATGCGCCCAATGTTCAGGCCTTGTGATGCAAAACAATTCTGTTGAACTCAGCTCAGATTATGTTCTGTATTCCATGTGTTTTTCAAACAATCAAATGCTGTTTTTCCAAATGAGGTATACTAAATGAGTCCCTCACATGATTCTGTTTCAAATAAACGTGTTTGAAGGTGATTGAAAATTCTTGGCATTACCATCCCTCAATTCTCAAACATTTTTTCCAATCTGGAGCTATATAGGATTCCAGTCTGATCATTCCCGAAAATGATATAGGCAACCTTTGTTGATCAATCGCAGTGCTTGGTGATCTGGCTATATCATTTTCAGAATGGATCAGGCGGTCATTTATGTGCACACAAACGAATACTGCGGTACACCGTGTGCAGAGAATGCATGCATATATATATATATTCTATGTGTGTGTGCATCATGTTTCAGGTGGGGGAGACTACAGAAGCTGGCATACCGCTGAACTTTTTGAAAACAACGTTACAAAGCAGGTTTCTGAGTGTTGTGTGTCCAAAGGCCCGGGTTGCCAAATGATTTCTTCTCATTTTTCAGGTATCCAATTTTAAATACTCTAACACGATTTTCTCTCAAGTTTTTTGAGGGGCAAGGTGTTGCTTATAAAATGTGTGCTGTATAGTGCGTGGTGATACCTTCCAAGTGCGATAGGAGCTATATGAAGAGGACGACCAGGTTCTTCTTGATATCCAAGCACATTTAGCTCGTGACTGGAAAGAGCTGCAAGAGAAGGGGCTGCACGTAGATGGCCACCATGTATTTCCAATTCTTCTGGGGATGAAAGCCGATTGGAGTTTTCTTGTTCCTTGCACTACGCAATTGTATAGTTTTTTCTTTTGCTCATTCACATTTACCTGCTACCGGCTGGATAGATATATATAAATTACTCACTGACATCTCGAAAATATAGCTTTTTGATATATGCATATATTTCCACGTACGTAACCTATGCCTATACTCCTCCACGTGAGGTTGATGCAGCGAACCTCCTACGCAACTATCGCCGTGCACCAAAAGGAGCAGCAGATGGGCCGAGGAATCGATTAGCTGCTCCTGCTGGCATTTGCCACCTATGCAAAGCTGGCCTGCCAGACTGTGATTGGGAGAATTTGATTTCTGACTGCATCTATATGTTTCAATCTTTTACCGTCGACCCAAAGGTTTATCCATGCACCATAAGCATTTCAGCTTGGGGGCATTTTGTAACACATGTGCAGACATGTACAACTGATATACCAGCAAGCCTTATAACGGGTTTTGACGCATATACGCTCATGCTCGGGAACACCATGGGAATTTAAACCGAATGGTTTGAGCTTTTGCCTCTGAGGAAAGTGGCTGAGGAGCTGATGAAACAATACTGGATCCAGGAAATTCCTGCACCTTGGGGCCAGGAACCTATATGGACAGAATTGTTGATGCAGGACGAGGCCCCAAACGGAAAAACCCGATTTTTTCGACCAGACATTTGGCACGTAGTCCAAATGGGTGTGGGCAAGGATGCAGCAGCTTCATCGTTGTTGATGTTGGCCCAGAACGTTCCACTTTCCAACGTGGACCTACGCTTCAAATTCATTTCTGACAAGTATCTGGCATGGTGCAAGGATCACCGAAAAACAAAATACATCAGCAAGATAGACAAGCGTCTTGTGGGTGGAGCAGGGAAAAAAGATGAACCACTTGCTAGCTGGAACAAGGGAGCCCTCACTGTGACAATCATGGAGTTTCTGCAATTCTATTGCGAAGAGATGAGGGACGAACTGCTGAATCATCATGACCAGAGATATCGATATATTTATGTGGCAATCCATGCTCTCAATGGATTTATGTCTGGGCTTTATCATCAAGACCTTTGGATTGGCTCCGCAAGAGCAAAGGAGCTTGCGAAGCAAGGAGAGCAATTTCTCAAGGCATATGTGTATCTTGCCCACTTGAGCGCAAAGGCGGGAGAACCTTATTTTTCCCTGCGGCCAAAACTGCACATGCTCCATGAGTGTGTGAATTGGCTCAGCCTCCAATCTGAGAAGGGTGAGTGGGCCTTGAACACTTTGATGGAGAGTTGTAGTTTGGACGAGGACTTTGTGGGACGGCTATGCTTTATTAGTCGTTCTGTGTCCCCGCGGCTGGTTAGCCAACGTTCGATTGAACGATATCTCGTTCAGGTGATGCTTGGATGGACCGAGCCTGGCGTTTGAAGGAAAATGATTTAGAGCAGGTGAGTGGGTATGGCTCTTATTGGGCTGTGCTTCCTGGTTGATGCAGTGTGCTCTGACACACCTGCGTTGCTTACGCAAAGATTCATCGAACTTGTTGGTCCAAATAATTTTTCTACATAGAATCAATCCTATCATGTTTAAAGTTTAGAGGGATGTGACTTGGAAATGAAAGGATTCATGAGCTGCATGCATAGTTGGCAAAACTCAAAAAACACATGCGAATTATGCGATTATAGTTGGCAAAACTCATAAAACGCAGGCGAATTATGTGATTGCAGTTGGCAAAACTCATAAAACACGGGCGAATTATGTGATTATGTGTGATGTGTTATATATGTATATATACATATATACACGTATATAATATAATATATATGCAAGAAGGCTGTAAGCGTAAAAAACCGTTCATCCAGCCAAATCAGCGTAAAACACCGTTCAACGGCAAAAAAAACCGTTCAGATTCCTGAAAAGCAACGTTTTTGAGATGTCAGTAAGAATTTGTACTTCCAGCCGGTAGCAGGTAGATATAAGGAATGTTATCAGCTATATTATCATGATCCAAGCTCTCTACATATTGCTTTAACAGAGTTCTTTGGAATAAACTTCTGATCCTTATCTATCAACCAACCACTTAGAAAGCCAAGAACAGGGATGTTATGGTGACAGTATGAATCTTTCCATGAATCTCGCAGTGAAGCAGTAAGTAAATGAATCCAAGCCCATCATTTGCATCCACGCATACATCAATACACCTTCACATCCAGTTGTCATCATCGCTGCAGGTTTCACCCGTAAGCACATGGTGGCGAACTGCGCCGGCAGTTCGCTCCTCGCAGGAGCTTGAAGAGGTCAAAAACCTCTTCAAACCTTCGCATACCTTCGTGAACAACACGGAGGCGCACTCGGGTTTGGTTGAGATAAAGTGTTTCTAGATCTGATGATTTGGTGAGGGATTTTCTAGATCTAGATTACCTTAGGAAGGGATTCTGGTTTGGTTAGGGACCCTTACTCGTACCTTTTGAACCATCATGTGGAATGATTTTATAATCATACTTGCTTATCATGATGATGTGTGATTTTCATTTCCATGTCTAAGGGTTGCATAACACCTTGAAGTGTTAACATCAAGAGGATGGTCTTTGTGGGCCAAGCTGCAGCCGGAATTCCTCAGTGGAAACAACAATCCTTACTGACTGGGGGTCGATTGGAACCCCAAGTGACCTGTGCAACAACTGGTCAGCTAGAGAAGTACCCGCTCTGGGCTGTGATACATGGTGCTGTTTTCATTCAACTTGCAATCATCACATCACCTTTGTTTAACAATGCTTATGACCATTACGCACACTATCAGCTATATAATAACTATATAGCTCAAACAACCATGACAAGATCAGAACTCAACCACCATGAATCATCATATGACCATGAACATCTTAGAGCTCACGAAGCATCACCAAGCGTCATCCCACCACCCACTCGCCGCCAGCAAGGCCTTGCCTGGGCTTCTGTCCGACACGCCCAGCGCCATCATGTCCAAGTGGCCCAGCAACGAAGTGCGCTGAAGCGTCGTGGTTACCAACGCTTGCGATGTATCAATTGGTGTTTATTTTCTATATCTTATAATAGTTTGTAACTGGTGGTAACCAATATTGATTATTTTCTATATCAATTTACAATTAAGATATATCTATGAACCCATATTTATTGTCAGTGGTTCATAAATGGTTTGTACAACGGTCAACTAGTGGTTGCTACAACGGTGAATAGTTACTAATATTTGTGAAAATTGTTTCTATTGCTTCCAGTAGTTCATTGCTGGTTCACCGGGTTGCCTTATCAATGCTTATATCTAATAATGCATGGGCAATCGTGAAGAACTATCGACCAAGAATGGTGAACAATGGTGGATCATGGCCAACGGTGAAGTGTTGAATTCGAATAGAACTCGATTAGAATCTCGAGCCGGCGCGGTCCATCTCTGGTCCATGCCAGCACCAAAATCTGAGCTAGCGTCATTTCTTGAATGATGCTACCAGTGAATACTGATTGATGATTATTAATGTTCACCATGAGTCAATCAACAATTATATGGTGAATAAATATCGGCATTTATGGTCATCAAAATGGATAATGCTGAAGAGTTTATGATGGTTGTAAGTGTTTGATGACAATGGTTGAAAATGGATTCTTGTGGTTGATAAAGCTTCACAGTGGTCAACTGGTTCGCAATGAGTGCTTTCTTGGTGATTTGACCAACAGGCAGCCAGTGATAGTGGTGGTCGATCACTGATTATGTTGGCTTAGACGGGCTGAGAATAGCGGTTGATCTTGAGTGCTAAATGGCTATGGGTCAAAACCCCGTACCCCTGGTTCCCCATCATTAACCATTGGTTTCCCTTTAAAATGGTTGGTTATTATACCCCATTATTGGTTGGTTAATATTGACCCATTGCTAAATAATGTTTGGTCATGGACCACGGAACAGCTGACAGCTGACAACACCCCAAATATCCCCGGTCGAGTAATCGCATCTATGATGTGGACACATCAATGGTGAAGGTACTTCATGATCAACCCCTGGTTTTCTAGATGTGCTGCTGGTACTATGCATTTTGAGACTTGTCAGATCTTGTCAGAAAGTCATTATTTGTCATAAACTTTCTTGAGGCGCCATTGTCTTAGGATACCTCCATGCCCACACCGATGATAGAACAATTGGATACAATTCCCGGAATTATACTTACAAATTACTGTACCCCTATTAAACATTTCCTGGAACAATTGGATACACTATTTTAAGGGTAATTACCCCTAGTACTTGCAATTTGGCAAGTCGTGGTTTCTTAAAATAGGGGTAGTTACCCTTAAATCATCCAAGTCATCAACCATCGATGGTGGAAAACCAACCATTTTTGCGGGTCCGCTCGAGAAACCACTCATCTAGTAGTGGTTTAACCAGTACTGTCGGTGATTATCCCCTATGAATCCCTGGTCTTGAAGCATGACAATCTATGCTGAATTCACCTTGCCCTGGTCGTGGACATTGGCAGTGACAACCTCTGGCTCCACCTTTGCATCCACCCCCAACGCACATGGCAGCCGCGTACGTGGCACACCTGGCAGTGGCAAAACCTGCGGGGTCCCAGGTATCGAGGCTTGTCCAAGTTCGAGAAGGTGCAGTACTGGCTCCAGTCCCATCAGTTCGAAATGCTGCTGGGCAGTGATGAATGGTTGGGTGGTTGGTTGATGGGCAGTGATGAATGGTTGATTGGTTGGTTGATTGATTGGTTGATTGGTTGGTTGACTGATTGGTTGATTCGTTGGTTGATTGGTGGATTGGTTGGTTGGTTGATTGGTGGATTGGTTGGTTGATTGGTGGATTGGTTGGTTGATTGGTGGAGTGGTTGGTTGATTGGTGGATTGGTTGGTTGATTGGTGGATTGGTTGGTTGATTGGTGGATTGGTTGGTTGGTTGGTTGCATGACTAAATCAATGGTTGATCACTAATGGCATCATATATGATGTCATTTGGCCCCAATGATGACAACCTTTGTGAGATCACCAACGATTTTGGCATGCCTTGAGTCTTTGCAACACCTTCATTCCCCAGGTTCTACCTGCAGCAGTATTTGTTTGATCTTGCATCTCTACACAAGTAGCTCCCAATGTGTCAATCACAATGGATCATCAGTTGCTTAGACTTGAAAACAAAATCTTGCATGAGCTAACTTGTGAATCCAAGTTTCTCCATCCTCCATGAACCTCTCCCGCCATCCACGTACACACCTCAGCGTAGAAACATCCCCTGCTGGTCCTGGTGCACCTCCTGGTGCACCAGTGATACATCACTGATCCACCTATGGGACACAAGGTAAGATCACAATAGGCTCATATTTGGCAAGGTCTTAGAAGGTTTGTTATTCTACTTGATCATATAAGATAACAATGAGGCAATAATGATATCATCTAGTAAACGACAAATTGTTTCCACCATCCTCGTGGTTGGCCACTTGAGGCTCATCTTTTGGGTCTTGTGTCTCAATGTGTGCCTTGGCTGTACTAGGCAGGGCGTGGCTTTTTCTGGACGATGATCCCATGGCTAAGTGGTGAGTAAGCACAGCTTCATCACTTCAGAAGTCGCTGATCTTAAGTGGATTCAAGTGGTGAATAGCTCAGTTGAAGGGCTGAACTCTTCCTCATTGGAGGGCTGAAGCTGTCAAAGCACAGGCATCGCAGCGCCATGACGTACCCACCCATCAGCTCGCCGGAAAGGTCGCCCAGTTGGGCGGATCCCAGCTGGGAGTGAAACCGCTCTACTTAAAACGAAAAGATGCCCTGAATACTGGGATTATCCCATCAATCTCCATCAATCCATGGTGATTAAGAAGAATTGAAAAGATTAATCTCCATCAATTATCCCCATTGAAAAGATTAATCTCCATAAATATTTGATAATTGAAAAGATTCTGAATCAATCTCCATCAATTATTCCTTCATGATACCCCCCCCAATTCCAGCTGATTCATCCCAATGAATCCTTGGAAAATGCAGTGGGTCTTTCCCCAGCACCGAGGCTGTGGATGGCCTTCGAGTGACTTGGTGACACGGCAACCCACTGGAACTGCCACCCCCAAGTCATGAAGTTGGGAGCAGCTGCACTTTTTTCATCACTTTTGTGCAGTTTTATCTTGAAATATCTGGAGAGATACATGTGAGCCATCATTGAACGTAACTTGATCCTTCTTGCATTGTCAACCATCATATTGGCCTTCTTGGCCGTTCCTTACCATTGCATGGAACAAAAAATGTAAAAGCCAATCTCGCAGTTGAGAAGCTCCATGAAACTCAACTATTTTCAGGCGTAAACCTTGGAAAAAGAACAGCTGAATCAATAGCAATTCCATCATATTTACTGGGTAAACGTTGAAACAAACCAGCTGATTCCACGGTAAGCCCACCCTGTTTTCTCTTGGTATAAGCAGCTGAATCGATGGGAAATCCGTGGGAAATCCAGTATATTTCCTTGGTAGCAGCTGATTCCATAGCACTTTTCCCACGCAGATCAGCAGATCAGCACTGAGGCTCCAAGTGACAGGCTCTCGCTCCGCGTATCTGCTCACCCTGTCGCCTCCTTTAGCCATCGACCCCCAGGAGACGCGACGCCGCGTGAGGCGTTGTTGGTGCAACCCAGCTGGTTGCTGTTGAAAACCTGGAGCTTAAGATGCCTGATGAAGATGTAAAGGTTTCCAATGTTTGAAGGTTTATATCAGCAGGACTTGCATTTAGGGATGGGGAGAACCCAAATAGGTTGCTTTGAGAACTGACGGCTGGATCTTGATGAACAAGCTACTGGGAGGGTTTGCCTTCACCGCACGGCAGGTTAATGATGCGATATTTTTCGCCACCATATCACCATATCACCATATCATATTTTTCACAACCATTGTCGGTGATTTACCACTATTTGCAAATGATGTTGTCAAGCACGGACAAAAGTCATGGCTGACATGATCAACTGTCACTATCAACCAGCGGCAACCATCAGGACCATAGGTAGTTCTGAGCTAAGGCTACAAGATGTGCCTCCAAGATAGCTAGGGCAAAACTGGAGGAACTGCCAGGCCAATGGCAGATGTAGCTACAAAGTCAGCCGGTGAATCCTAGCCAACTGATGATAATCATTTGCCATGAGTTGGTCAATTGTAAGCCTTCTTTACCATGAATCATGTACCGTTAGTTGGTCATTCACCACGGTGGTTTCTCAAAATAGAGGTACCCCAAAAGTCGTTGGTGTAGTGCTACAAATTGCTTATGCAATCTGTGCCCCCACATAGTTCACTGGCTCATTTGTTACAAATGGTTTGTTACTTCAAATTGTTTAGTACTACAAAATTCATGATTTCGGGGTAACCCCCATTTTAGGAACCCCCCATACAGTTCAGTGGCTTATCAACCACTATAACCATTATTAACCATTATTAACCACTAGTTAAGCATGGGTAGTTCAACCACCAACCAGTTCAGTGGCTTATCGTCCAACTTGCAGGGCCACAGCTTGTGTAGGAGAAGAGCTCCTGGGACATCTTCTTCCAAGCGGGTGACATGTGCCTGGGCACAGCCAAGGGAGTAGCTCAGCAACGGAGAGTCGGACCGTTGGTTGGGGCCTCGGTTGCTTGAGGCCTTGGTTGGTTGGTTGGTCATTGAACTTGGTCAATTGGTTGATTATATAAATGGTTCGGCACATGGTTTGACAAGTGGCCTCGCGAACTTCTCGCTGGATAGTACCAAATATTGACAATACCGTATCCTCCTTGAGGATTTTGAATTCTGTACTGGCAATATCTTCTACTTATCACTTTTCAGTGACCAGCAACTGTCATGGATTGGGGTGGTTAATGATGTGCCTTATCTCATCACTAACAGAAGTAGGTGCTTCCAAACAGGCTTGGGTTCCCAAGATCTATTGCTGTTCCCAGTTCAGCATGTGGACCTTGCGTTGACATACTTGAGGCCTCCCCTGGCAAGATATACCCCCAGCATGGACCATTAAGGTTTCACTGTTCTTGTTGGTTGAATTGTCAATTATGAACCAAGTGGAGCAGTTGTTAACTCGCCCATCCATCAGTAGCAACGAAAGAATTTACATGAATTTACCATTCACCCTTTCCAATTCGGCTGGTCATAATGTTTATAAGTTTAGCTATTTTGCTCTTTGAAGATTGCTCCATCCATGACTGCCAATCATTTACCATTTACTGACTATAGTCGCTACTTGGCAGGTCATAGATCCACCAATCTTCACCACCTTGGTTCACCTTCGCCTCGCCGCGTGGCCGGACCAGTTGCTTCGCTACCATCTTCGTCCTGGACGTGTTGGTCCGCATCGTGGTGCTGCGGTGTTTGTTTTGGAAGGCGTGCGGGTCCGGAGAGTGTGGTGGAGAGCTGGTGGAGAGCTGGTGACGACTCGAAACCGGGGAAGGATGGGGAATTGATGGGTGATTGTTGGGGTTTATTGATTCTTTAAACATGATTACCCGTCAGTTGGGGTGATGGGTAAGACAGAATCAAAGGGTCATTTCAGTTATTGATCTTGTTTGGTTCATTGATGGTTAAGTGTTGGTTGATGATGGGGTTAATGGATGCTTTTAGGAGTGATGGGAAATTGATAGCTACGTAGTGGTTAAGGATAGGTGTCAACTTACCGATGCTTTCGGTCGACACTGGCGCAAGCAATGCGCTCCATTGCCTGAAAAGCTGTGGTGTTGATGATCAAGCCTGGAAAAGAGCAGTGTTGATTAGCAAGTATTATGAATCATAGATTAACGCAAAAATGGAAATAGGATGAAATCGGATACCAGTTAATTCGCGTTCAAACAAGTTTTATTATTGAAAGTTAACCAGTGTTAATTAGCAAGCTTAGCCTTAATGAACATGAACTCTTCTCAACCATCCCGCATGCAATTGCAAACTGGTAGCAAGAACACAACAAATATCCTCCAGCCACCACAAACCGAACCGTTGCTAGCCAATGATTACAATCATTGAACACTATGAACTCTCCATTATCACATTGGGGAATCTCATCAACTGTCCCTTGGGGAAAATCATGAAACAATCAACAGTCTCCTGGGGAATATCACTAACCATCCATTTGACCGGTTGATATTCCTGCAGTGACATTTGGTTCTTATCCCCAACTAAATCACCATGAAAACCCATCAGTGTAACTCTATAACCATTCCAGCCCTATGCTTGGAACCAGTTACCACTATAGTAGGTAACCAACCCCAAACAATAATGTCAGAAACCAGCTGGTTACCGGTTACCTACTACAATGGTAACTGGAAGCATAGGGCAGTACTGTAAGCGATCAACCATCACTACAAAATGATGGATTAAAACCATTAAGAAATCAACCATCTCTATAACCATCGAATCAACTGTAAGCGACCCACCATCACTACCAAAAAATCCTAACCCACCGTTGATTCGCCTAGCCTCGATCGAAGTAGGTCTGGATGAACTACATCGATGTGGCCGTCAGCGTCACCACCGTGGCGGAGGTGCGGCCCTGCCCCGCGCGGCCGAAGGTGGCCGCCGATTTGGGCTTTTTTCAGCCATGTGGAACCCCATGTAATACCGCAAAAATTGTTGGTATATTGTGGTTATTAACAAGGGGATAACTAAAAATGGTCATTAACTTAAAGTTTGCGATGGTTGGTTTATTAATGGTTGGTTAATACAGTGCATGTGCTATACAAGAATTCCATTTTTTTTGCCCAGGGTCCCTCAGATTCTTAAATTCAATAGCGCTGGATTTTGCAACATCATGTGTTGAGGGTCCCTTAAATTCTTAGCAGATTCTTGTTTATGTAAACGGCGGTGACCATCATGAAAATCCATTGGCTCTGGGACCTGGGGCGGCTTTTTGGGGCTAGTTAATTTTTGAAGGGTGGAAAATTAAAAAAAAAACTTTTCGGAGCCTGAAAAGTTTTTTTGATTTTCTGGTGGTTGGGGGCTCAACTCCCCCCAGGTACCCTGAGGCCTGCCTGCGTTGTTTAAGCCTTATTTCATGCTCGAGGGCTTGCCAGGTGCAAAATCCACGGGTTCTGGGACCTGGGACGGCTTTTTGGGGCTAGTTAATTTTTGAAGGGTGGAAAATCAAAAAAAAAAAAATCGCGGCCTGAAAAGTTTTTTTTTGATTTTCTGGTGGTTGGGGGCTCAACTCCCCCCAGGTACCCTGAGGTCTGCCTGTGTTGTTTAAGCCTTATTTCATGCTCCGGGGCTTGCCAGGTTGAAAATCCACGGGTTCTGGGACCTGGGACGGCTTTTTGGGGCTAGTTAATTCTTGAAGGGTGGAAAATCAAAAAAAAAAATTCGCGGCCTGAAAAGTTTTTTTTTGATTTTCTGGTGGTTGGGGGCTCAACTCCCCCCAGGTACCCGGAGGCCTGCCTGTGTTGTTTAAGCCTTATTTCATGCTCGAGGGCTTGCCAGGTGCAAAATCCACGGGTTCTGGGACCTGGGACGGCTTTTTGGGGCTAGTTAATTTTTGAAGGGTGGAAAATCAAAAAAAAAAATTCGCGGCCTGAAAAGTTTTTTTTTGATTTTCTGGTGGTTGGGGGCTCAACTCCCCCCAGGTACCCTGAGGCCTGCCTGTGTTGTTTAAGCCTTATTTCATGCTCGAGGGCTTGCCAGGTGCAAAATCCACGGGTTCTGGGACCTGGGACGGCTTTTTGGGGCTAGTTAATTTTTGAAGGGTGGAAAATTAAAAAAAAAATTCGGAGCCTGAAAAGTTTTTTTGATTTTCTGGTGGTTGGGGGCTCAACTCCCCCCAGGTACCCTGAGGCCTGCCTGTGTTGTTTAAGCCTTATTTCATGCTCGAGGGCCTGCCAGGTGCAAAATCCATTGGTTCTGGGACCAACTGCACCGCCAGTAATGACTAGACCATTGTTTTTAAGAATTTAATCCCCGAAATGAGGGTCCCTCAAATTCTTAATTGAGCAGGGGGAAGATGCATACACACATATAAGGACGGAAACATATCGAGCCCCTCAAATTCTTGTACAATAGATTCTTTTACAGTATATGAACTGTAATTTCAAAAGTTGAATGGTTGGTTTATTATGCTTACCAATGGTTATTAACAAGGGGACAATGACCGATAACAGCAGATATGCCAACTACAATGGTAGATGGGGAACCCCCAAAGTTATGCTTGGTTTCGTCATATAAATTGTTGATATTGGATGATTTGGGGGACAGAAACCACCATCTACTGTAGTTGCTTATTATGTTGGTTCATCATCCGTTGTTGTATATTTGGTGTGTCTAATGATTACTCAGTTTGATAAATTTCGTATTCCGTTGGCTGATTCTGTAAGCAATATTCTTGGTTGTTGTCATGGCGTTGGTTGTCAATTGTTGTTGGTTAATGTCACTTTCAACGGCTGTACCATCGTATGTTTCTTTTGAAGAAATGTGGGTAGGACGGTTGGCAACTAGAAGCCTTTCTTCTGTTAAGCACAATCAACGTCCGCTGATTGACCACCCAACCAAGTAACCAATCAGCCAACCGACCAGATTTCGCCCACCAACAAGTTTGATTGTCATCGTGCCTGATTAGAACTAGCAGCCTCAGGAGAGCGCAATCCACAACGAGTTCATGATTTCCGTGCAGAACCCCCGATGATCAACATGCAAATATATTTTCATGTTGTTTGTGATTCGTATGTTTGAGTAAACCATACTTTATACGTATTGCATGAATCACAATTTTGGCTTGATAAACCATGATATTGGTTGACATCTACTTTCCTTATCAGAATCTTCAATGAAGAACGTTCGTTTAGAAATCAATAATGTTAGCCATCAATTTCGAAATTAGAATATTGGCTAACATCTACCAATTTTGATTAATCTTTTGATCTTAGCCAACAACATTAATCACAATAAGCTAATCACAATAAGCCAACCAGCTTGGACTGGCCCGCCGAACGACTGCTTTTTGGGTGCCAGGTGGCCATCTACTACAGCGTCGAACTGCCGTTGAACCCCATTTTCTTCCGTCACTTGGAAGGCGATTGATGAGCTCATCATCGGCAGGTTGGTTTTAGCTTATGGTGACATAGAAAATAAACTCCGTTGGTGATTCTGACTGTAACAGGTTCACAATAGTTGCTGGCTGATGGTTTTAAACATCTTTTATTTGCTCTACTTAGCAATTATTAACAACTGGTTGACCAATCTTGTCATAGGGGTCGAAACCACCAAACAATGAGCCAAACAGGGGACCCCCCAAAATGGTTGATTTATTGGTGGAAATGGTTCATATGAAGGATGACCCGCCAAATCATCGCCAAATAGCTTGTCTTAGATTAAGATTATCAATAGGTGATTTTTGGGCCCTCCTAATTTTGAGAAACACCCGTGTGTATCCAAAGTATATACCATGCCAAAAATATCAAAATAAACATTGTGTATAGATGTCTTTTTTCCCCACCTGTCAGGTGAGGGTTGTTAGATTTTATCAGAGCTGACTCCTCCTCCGCTTCCGCCTCCTCCTCCTCCTCAACCGCGACCATGCACGACTAGTGGTCCCGCCCGGCCCTCAACCACCACCATCCGCGGCCAGTGGTCGCTGCCGGACCCCAACCACCACCATCCGCGGCCAGTGGTCGCTGCCGGACCCCAACCACCACCATCCGCGGCCAGTGGTCGCTGCCGGACCCCAACCACCACCATCCGCGGCCAGTGGTCGCTGCCGGACCCCAACCACCACCATCCGCGGCCAGTGGTCGCTGCCGGACCTCAAAGATGTCAGAAAAGATGTCAGAAAGAATGTTAAAAGATATGTCAGAAAGAATGCCAGAGAGAATGGCAAAAGATCTGTCAGAAAGAATGTCACAAGAGATGTCAGAAAGAATGTCAAAAGATATGCCAGACAGAATGTCAGAGAGAATGTCAGAAGATATGTCAGAAAGAATGTCAGAAGAGATGTCAGAAAGAATGTCAGAAGAGATGTCAGAAAGAATGTCAGAGAGAATGTCAGAAGATATGTCAGAAAGAATGTCAGAAGAGATGTCAGAAAGAACGTCAGAGAGAATGTCAGAGAGAATGTCAGAAGATATGTCAGAGAGAATGTCAGAAGAGATGTCAGAAAGAATGTCAGAAAGAACGTCCGAAGATATGTCAGAAAGAATGTCAGAAGATATGTCAGAAAGAATGTCAGAAGAGAAGTCAGAAAGAATGTCAGAGAGAATGTCAGAAGATATGTCAGAAAGATTGTCAGAAAAGATGTCAGAAAGAATGTCAGAGAGAATGTCAGAAGATATGTCAGAAAGAATGTCAGAAGAGATGTCAGAAAGAATGTCAGAGAGAATGTCAGAAGATATGTCAGAAAGAATGTCAGAAGAGATGTTAGAAAGAATGTCAGGATAGAATGCCAGAAAGAATGTCAGAGAGAATGTCAGAAGATATGTCAGAAGACATGTCAGAAAGAATGTCGGAAGATATGTCAGAGAGAATGCCGAAAGATTTGCCAGAAAGAATGTCAGAGAGAATGTCAGAAGATATGTCAGAGAAAATGTCGGCAAGAATGTCAGAAGATATGTCAGAGAGAATGTCAGAGAGATTGGCAGAAGATATGTCAGAAAGAATGCCAAAAGATATGTCAGAAAGAATGTCAGAAGATATGTCAGAGAGACTGTCAAAAGATTTGCCAGAAAGAATGTCCGACTATAAAGTTGTCAGAAAGAACGTCAGAAGATGTGCCAGAAAGGATGTCAGAAAGAATGTCAAAAGGTATGCCAGAGAGAATGTCAGAAGATTTGTCAGGAAGAATGTCAGAAGATATGTGGGAGAGAATGGCAGACAAAAGTGGAGTCAACAAGCGGTGTTGACATGACATGGTGGGGATCACTCGAAGTAAAGTAATTCTGGTAACTTGTGCTTCCAGTTACCATCATAGTAGGTAACCAACCCGAAACAGCAATGGTAGAAATTATTGTATATCCACGAAACATGGTATTTCCGCCAACCATGCAATGGGGGAAGTTGTGGTTTGCCCTAAGCCACACTGTTGAACATGATCACAGCTTGGAGGGGTGGTAAGCTGGAGGACAATGGCTATGGAACCATTTCGCGGCATGAACGTGTCTGAAAGTACAGCACTTACTGCAGCCATGACGGCTTTGAAGGAAGATCCATTGAAAGCCAGAACACAAACACTTTTTATCTATGTGTGAACCAACAGAAACACAGGAAACTGTCACATCAGCCCACTCGGTGCAGGTACTAAATATTCACAAAGTGCCAAGCTGGCCAAAAGCGCTGCAATGGTAGTTGTAAAGCTGGAGCACTCGAATCTGGCTCAGCATCAGGCGAAAATCTTCAAACAGCTGTAGAGATTGCGCAAGGAAGGCCAGCTCTGCGATGTCGTGGTGAAGAGCTGTGATGGAAGAGAACATAGAGCCCACACGGCTGTTCTGTGTGCCGCCAGCATGGACCTCAAAAACATTCTGCTGGGACAGTTTCGTGAAGCAAACCAGGTGCAACAAGGTCGACCGGTGGAAATGGCCGCATCTGAGTCAGTTGTGGAAGCTTTGCTTGAATACATTTTCGGTGAAGAGGCTCAGATAGAACTGGATGATTCCATATGCATGGAACTCTTGCGATTGGCAGAGGCAACGATTGAGGGAGTGCTCAGTGCTGCTTTGGACAGCGCTCCTGTTGCAACAGCTCTGAAGGTTTTGCGACAGACTCAGGGCTTGCATGAATTGGAAGACGCATGTGAAGACAAGCTTGCTGCGATTTTTTGACTGGGCATTGAGCTATGGTCAGCTGGGCCGCATTTTGCGGAGAGCGTACTTGAAGGTGTCTCGGGAGGAGCAGGTTGTGAAGGGACACTTTAAATGGTTCAATGGGTCGAAAGACCGCGGCAGCTGCTTAGGAGCGCTGCTGCACAACGTTGACTCTCTCGTACAAGCAACTTGGCTCGGCTTTGGCAGCTCCCCTTGTCCATTGCCACGGGAACTTTGCAGGCTGGACCCTTCAAGGCTTTGGCATTGTGTCGTTTCTGCCGCGCACCGTGCCACGTTTCTGTGCGGCAGAGACGAGATCATGCCCATGCCTTGAAGTGTCCAGGCTGTGAAGTCTAAGGGGCGATCAAGAAAAACGCAGTTCAGCTCGGTCACCAGCTCAAAAGACTGTTACACGGTACTTCTTGGGATGTACTTCTCGTAGGGGATCTTGCGTTTTGCCCATCACCGAGGATAATACCCCACACCAACGGACTTTTACATAAACATACAATCATTGATATGTTGGCATATTTCACTCAAGAATTGTCATGTTCTTGGGATGTTTTGTCAAAAGTTCATTTGTTTGTTGGGAGTCCCAACCATAACCAACCAAAACCAACCAAAACCACCCATGGTTAGTTCCAAAAATGAACTACACCAGGTCAATCAAGTCTTCCACCATGTTCCACCCAAAATGATCATTTCCGGTTGGTGGTTTGATTGACATTTTTTGTTTTCCCTAGTAAGTACTAACAAATGGTTGGTTGACAAACATATTTTTTATAGGGGTGGTTCAACCACCAACCAGATAGTGGTCATTCTCAACCACTATAACCATATATAACCATATACACCCATTATTTGAAACTAGTTAACCATGGGTAGTTGAAACCTGACTTGGGGTGGAAAGGGGTTGAAACCACCAACCAGATTTGTTGTTTTGAGGGAGTCCCTGGGACACTTCTGCGGGTCTGGCCAAGGTTTGCTGCGTATCGGCAAGCTCATACGAGCGGTGCGCATGGTCACCATGACCAGTGCCTTAGTCCAGAACCATAGGTTTGGTGAGGTAATTTATGGATGTAAATGGTGCTTAGTGATCGTTATACCATGTTGTACCCAGTGGTTTGTGATCAGATGGTCATGCTGGTTACAAACATGGCATCTCCCATAAGGTACAAGGCTCAATGTTTGGCAGCTGTCATTTAGGGAATGCTCCATGCGTCAGATCAGCGGAGGGTCTGTTTGGGTAAGCTATTCCTGCTATAACCTGGGTGTGGGATTCTTGCTATGGGATAAATGGCTGGTTAATGATGGTTTAGCTGGTTAATAATAGGAGATGAATCTGGTTTAGCTGGTTAATAATAGTGGATACGGGGATGGGAATCACCGACCACACCTTCCAACAGCTCGACTGCTGCAGGGTCATTGCTTTGGGATGTGAACATTTGGAGCGGTTGACCCTCCCACAACCACATCTTAGAAAGTCAATCATCAGTCTGAATGGGATTTGTATGTGGGGATAGCCATGGTTTGGACGACACCCGAGGGATTTTCGGATGGTACGATCTCTTTTTCCAGTGGTCCCGATCATTTGGGACTAGTTCATGCATTGAATGCGCTATCTACGATACAGATGACTTGAACACATGTGTCGTACATCCGTCAAGATTTTATTGAAAGACAAACAGGACCAGCCATCCAGTGGCGCCCTACAGTGGTGGTGCTCAGCCATAGCGCCGCATTCCACCGTTACTCACTGTTTGGTGGTTTGAAACACTTGTTTCCCCCCAATGTGCTATTAACATCCATTAACTACTATCCATTATAGCTAATTAACCGCTAATTAACCACTAATCAACTATTGACCAACTATCGAATGAACATTCTTAACCATCATTAATGACCTAACCATTCATTAACCATTTCAATCACTCTTAAGTAACCATCAACCAACCATTCATTGACCCTTTCAATTGTTGAGGCATGTTGTCTTCCTTGCAACTCTTGGTCAAGTGTTTGGCTTCGAGTAGAGACACTTGCTCCGCAGCATGCGGCAGATGCAGTGAGTTGCGTGGCCGTGGGTTGCACAACGCGCACAGTGTCTGGATGGAAATGAACAGCCTATGGTTATGACAACGGTTTTGAAAATGGTTATGAGAAGCGAAAGGCCTGAGGAGATGAAAGGCCTATGATTATGTCATGTTATGTGAACGTTTACTTAAATTGAATGGCTTATGCTTATCACAGTGGCCATGGCAATGCTTATGACAACTATGGGTGGAAAACGTTATTGAAAGTAAGCGATGCAAACCATGTTTATAACACTGCTCATAGTTATAGGGATGTCAACCATCTTGATGATGGTGTAACAGACTATCACGCGGCTTTGTGATAATCAATAGCTGCCATGTGTTTGTTGATGAATTAGCCATGGTTCGTATTGTTGATTTTCCCTTCCTGTTTGGCATTACATTTATCAACCTGATAGGGTGATTGATCATGACTTTCATCAACGGCCAACCAGAGAGGCTTCATGTTTGCCCAACAAGATCTAACCCTCACCGGCGCGTGATTCAGGAGAACACACTTAACCAACAGCAACCCAACGGGGGGCGGTCAGTAAAAGAAGTAGTTAATGACAACAGTGGATGAAATCCAGATATTCACTGTAGAGAACGATACATGAGAGGTTGAGGGTAGTTCAAACATGGGGTTGAGTCACACGAACCAATCATTGGAAGGATTTGTCAGTCCAGTCCACCCATGATGACAAACAAAGTGTTTTCCTACATATATTGGGTGTTTCTCAACTTGCAACATTTCCCATGGTAAGTTGAGAAACACCCAATATGTAGAAAGAAATCATCCATTAATATCCATTAATAACCATTTGTAGTAATAACACCAATGGTAGCTTTGTGCTGTATAGTAGTTCTGTACCCAGTGCTGTTGGTGATTGTCCCCACAGATCCCTATCATTCGCCATTGCTTTGCCCTTCTGACTTCAGCGGAATGATGTTAGTGTTGAATTACCAATGATAAATTGATAGAAAAATCCTTCATTGAATAATCATCTGGTTCTACCAATAGGTAGCCCAATATCCTTCATTGTTGTTCATTGCAAAATGCATGTTGACTTCAGCGGAATTGGGTCCAGAAGCTTCCCCACCTGCTCCCGGCGGCTTGGCATCAGGTTGTTGTGCCTTTGCCTAGGATTACTGGAAGACGCCAGGATGATCATCCCATGACTGGGAACGGCTTAGTAATCGTGGTTAGTAACTAACCCCTTCTGTGGGTCATTGAAGGTGAACTCAACTGGTTAGTAACCATGGTTTGTAACCAGGTATGGCTTATACCAGTGACTAATGGCTTGTAACCATGGTTCCGTTCACCAGTTGCTGGATGATCATCCAGTCGTGTCTCCGGAGGCCATTGAATGCCATTACCCCTCAACGTCCTTCAGCAAAGTGTGATCAGCTTCGTGCGATGGCTAATGGAATATCCTCTGTTGATTACCCTTGCTACATTGACACATACTTTTCAAAAAGGGCGGCTGACACCACTAAGCAGTTGATGCTTGAAACCAGGTTTCCAACATTTTCCAGTGATTTGGCATTGCTCACCATGTCGAGCCCCCGCTCAACTGGTTGCCTGGTGACCCTGGAAGTTTCCAGGATAAGACCCAGGCCCCAAATCCCAGGACATGCTTTTCTGGAGCTTCTGTCTACTGACCTTCGTCCAGTGTGTGGCTGGTATGCAACTTGGCTGTGAATGGCCAATGCTTAATTGGGGGTTTCTCAAAATGGTTGGTGTATTACTATAAATGACTAGTAATGGATGATTTAGGGGTACCCCTATTTTGAGAAACATCCCATTGATTAATTGATTAATTTGGGGTTTCTCAAAATAGGGAGCCCAAAAAATGGCTGGCTTATTACTATAAATGACTAATATTGGATGATTTGGGGGGTCCCCTATTTTGAGAAACCACCAATTGGGGGTTTCTCAAAATAGGGTACTCCAAACTCATCTAATTTAGCCGTTTATAGACAATAAACCAGCCATTTGTAGGGTCTCCAATTTTGAGAAACACCCAAGTGAGCCAGGGTTTTAGTTTTGACAGCATCAACTCATTTTGAAAAAAGGAACTAAACGTTCACTGTGTTGGCAATTCTCATTGGTGGGAAGGAGATGCGTAGGCGTTCTGCGCAGCCAATGTCGCGTAGGCATCTCGCGTCGGTAACCTGATGGTATGTTGATGTTATGCGAGCCTGTAGGCTCTGCGTTGGCAAAACAACTACCCTCCGCATAAGCCAAAATCCTTCGAGAACTGCATCACATAGGCACTGTTCATGGAACCGGTACCACTCATACTGCTGAACGAAAGGATGATTGTATCATAGCACTCATGCTAAGCCATCAAACCACACATTCTTGGGGGTCGTGGGAGGTAGCCAACCGACAATAGAGGCGTACCAATTCGCAGTAGCATTCTCGAGTCAGTCTGTTGTCCATATTTACAATATAGAGAAAACTTGAGCTGCCTAATTCTTCGTTGACTTTGAAGTGTCATCCTGTTTTGGTGGATCATATCCGTCTTTTAGATCACAACCTCTGAAAAAAACCTCTCTAATCTCTGAAAAAAAACACAACAAGAATCCCCCAAGAGCTTTTCTACCGATTCTCCCATAATCTGCAGATTTTCCCGTCAACCACCATCTACCGCATCCAGGATCCTCAGCACCTTGTGCGCCGACTTCATCCAAGATCAAAGCAAGGCATCGAGGGTCGGTGGGTCACGGGTGATCATGCAGATGGATGGGCAGATTTGGATCCCTGAAGGTGGTCACCAGCCATCTACCAGCTATATCCAGCTATGTACCAGCTATCTACCAGCTATGTACCAGCGTCTACCCACGATTTGCCCATGATTTGCCCTTTGTTTTGGTTTGTTGATGTATCCCCCAGCTTTTTTTGTTTGGCCCGAAAAGTGGGCTGCATAGAAATGATGTAGTAAAAGTATTCACCCACATGAGTGTTTCTCAAAATAGAGGACCCCCCAAATGATCCAGTTTATCAAGATTCATAGTAGTAAACCAATCATTTGTTGGGTTCCCTATTTTGGAAACCTCCACACGTATTAGCCCAGAGTGGAAAACTTTTTGCAGGTACAGCATCCCAGTATTGCTGTTGTTGGAGGTTCAGATGGTCAACAAAAAGGTTAGCAACCATGGGGGCAGCAACAAACAGTGGTTCATCAACACGGCGGAAAATAAACATTGCTTTCGTTCATATCATGTTTGAACCACCATTCACCACCATCAATCATCATTCACCACCATCGGAAAAAAAAACATAAACACGCACAGATAAAAGCCGCCGTTAGAGCCGCGATGAAACCCATGCACTCTCCTTTGTTCCGCGCGGTTTTTGCGCAGCATGTGCTCCAGCTGGTGAGGATGCTGTGTTGCGGCAAGACGTCTACCGCTACTACGGAACCTTCACGCGTCGCTCGGCAAGGCCATGTGAAGTCTAGTTGGATTGGGTTGGTGGTTGGGTTGTGGTTGGTGGTTGGTGGTTGGTGGTTGGGTTGTTGGTTGGTGGTTAAGCAGTGATAGGAACATCATGAACAACATCAACGGAGTCTAGAAAATAGTGGTAGGGATCTGACTTCACAACAGTCTGGCCTGAATGGTGGTTTAGTTGGTTTGGTTGATCAAGCAACGGATGTGCCACCTAGAACTGTTTGGTTGTTTGGTTGATCAATCATTTTACATTGGGAAACAGATATGGTAGTAAAACACCAGGTTGTTGGTATGTAGGTGAGTTGGTTGCGCATTGCGCCTCTTGCTTGAAGGTGCACTAGCCACGGGTTCACACGGCGTCCCGTGTTTTCACGACCTGTTGCTGGGACCGGTGCGGAGCAGCTCTCGGCGGTGAAATCGCAGCTGCTATCAGCTGCTCTCAATGTCACCGCTCATATGCTGCGCAGTTGCAAGTCTATTGTTCTGGTGATCTTGGTCATCTTATCATGTCTGTGTTGTTTTTGTTTTGTTCACCAAATTATGTTTCATTTTTGTTATTGCTAGTTTGTTTGAGTTGTTTATCTAATTGTTGCCGTTGACCATGCTCAGCTTTTTACAACTGTTATCGTTATCATCACCATCCTCGTGATCATGTTTGTTGTCATATTGTAGGTGTGATCTGTTGGTTCTTTATAAACGAACGCATTTCTGGAATGGTTCGGGATCCAGAAATTGTTGAACCTATCGAAAACTTCAGGATTCGTGGTGATGTTCCGCGCATTCCGAACATTCCATGTTGCAGGTTGCAGTACGTTATCCACGCGGAGTCTCTCCAGACTGTCGCTTGTTATACATCGGTGATATATCATGAATCATCTATAGTAAAGTAGCTTGTTTGCATTATTCATCCCAATATCTCTGTTGTTGTACATGTGTTATATAGTTTATATGTCCAATATATCAACCATGATCGCAGCCAACCAGGAACATTTTTGTCGATGTTTGAGATCATGTCACTTGGCAGGGCGGGTTGTTTGGAAGCCGCTGGCACTTAAGGCGAGCCATTTGTGAGTTGGATTTCCAAAATTGGGTCCATCCACATATTCATACCCGGTTGGTTGTTTCAAACATGTTTCAATTTTCCCTAGTAATGCCAAACAGCTGCTTCGTGAACTACTATTTTTCATGGGGGTTGGAGCCACCAACCACGTAGAAGTGGGTAACATTGGGTAAGCATCGCCAAGAAATATCAATCTGATGCAGGGGACATCACTATTTTCTGGGTACCTCCTTTCATACAAGATTTGAATCTGTACCCTTGGAATTGGTGCGCTTGGCGCTGCACCGAAGTGGTACAAGAGGGAGGTTCTCAGTTGTTCCGAGCACACTAATGATTGTGGGCCAATATCAACCACCATAACGGATGATAATAACATATAATAACCAGCAATGATGGGGACAACAATGGTTAATGATAGGGGAACCAGGGGTACAGGGTTTTGACCCACAGCCTAAAAAAAACAGCTCTCGGCTACCCATGAAAACAATCCGAACTCCCTACTTCCAAAAGTTTTTATGAATCTACTCCAATCGCAAAAGCTCAGCGTTTTTCATGAGGCTAATTACCCCGCATCTTGGAGACCGCCGTCGTAGCCGGTTGATACGCAAAACATTGGCTGACAAAGTGGCCATTGCTTGGTTTCTTGATGATGGTTAGTGATGGTTCATGATCTCCAATGCTGGTTACTTGCAAAGCGTCTTGTTGCTTTGCGAATGAGAAGTTGATGACATCCATTTCATTGAGCCAACTAGACAACTAGCGGTGCTGGTTGTGGCTTTCTTCGTTGGTTGTTTTGTAGCAATCTGTTGGATCAGATGGCGACCATGGCCTCATATGGCCTCCCTGCTGCCACCGACAGCGGCGAGGTTTGCCAATTGGGGTCCTCCATGTCGTGTGCTGATCGAAAACGTCAGCGAGTGGTTCTCCATCTTTTTCCTTCTTTACAGGCGCCCTGGTGCTGAGTTCATGGTGAAGTTTCAGGGGTAGCTGGCACCGGAGCGAGGCCAGGAGCCAAGGGTACCCCTTTCAAGGGGAGCGATTGGGAGCTACCAGGAGTGGTGTAAGCAAATAGTAGTTCAACTGTAGAAAATGAGGTCCCTCACCACTGGATTTCTAACGGTATATAGTTAAACTCTAGCAAATTTGAGTTAAAACCCTCTAGAGAATTCAAACAAGCTCTAAACTGGGTCTTTGTTTTGTGGAATTGCGTCATCCAAATTCCATGCTGCCACGGGGAGACCCCTTAGTGACGAGTCCAGTCTTGTTGCGGTCGGCTTGGCGACAGATCAACTTTTTGGACAGAGGTTGATGTTTATGGAATGGCCCTTGGGGTAGCCTAAGGTTGGTTGGAATCCTCCATTTTATAGCGGCCGCGATGCTGTTGCATCATGTTGTTGCCAGATTTTCTTGAACTTTGTTGCATGTTAGTGATAATCAAAGATTGGTAATTAATTTTGATGGATGCTTCCGATCGAAAATGCTGTAAATGAAACTAAAAACAACAAAACCCTGAAGGGTGTGATGTTAGGCAATATTGGAGTTCAAGTCCCATGGGTCGTTTGTGACATGTCAGGCTGCTTTCTAAGATTGCTCTTGTATGATTTTTTCAGCAGTGAGACATGAATCCACCGCCCATCTAGTTGGCTCTTATCTTCCAGATGTGTTTTCTATAGATGGTGGCACCTACTAACCATCCAATTTTGGAAATTGAACCAGGGTCCAGCCTCTGCACTCAGTGCTAGAAACATCTAAACTGTATTAAACAAAGCATATCGTATAACTCCCACATGGTGGTTTGTAAAAATAGGGGTACCCCCAAATCATCCAATATCAATCATTTCTAGTGATCCACCAACCATTTGGGGGTCCCCTATTTTGAGAAGCCGCTATATGAATTGTATTTCCTGAAATTCAGAATCCAGAGCGGTACCTGTGCTGGATTGAGACTTGGCGATCTTTGACCGTCACTATACGTTGATCCATTGGTAATCATCTTTGTTTGCAAGGACATTTGGCTCTAAAGCAAAACCAGTGCAACATGGCATGCTAATGACTACTTTCCTGCCCATTGGCATATTAACACATGAGTAACATCGAGATTCGCAAATCACTGGCCCCAATAACCAGGTAGGTTTGGCGAGGTGGCTACCACCGATCCATTGTTGACCCAGTGGGCGGAAGGCACTTGACAGTTTTGGTTGACCCATCATGACCCATGTGGTGGGTCCATGTCAAGCATCCAAAACCAATGGTTAGGTGACCAACCCAACATATTCTTTTGTGGTCATTAAGAAACTCGTTGATGGCAGACTTGTTCCGCAGGTGCTGAAATTCAAACTACCAAGGATCATGAAGGGACATGCGATGTCATGATCAGCATGTGTTTATTTTTCAGAATATTTAGGAGACTTGGTTGAGGCACAGGACCTTGTTTTCACCCTCCGAATTGATTTGGAAGTGCCCCACTGCGAATACCAAGAGAAAAGCGGCTTCTGGAGCTTTCTGGCAAGTGTTTTTCAGGATCTATTTTCTCATGTTGATGAGTTTGTTAAAGGCTTTCATGCAGAACACCCTAGAATTGCGGTGATGAACCAGAATCTCTACACCAAAACACTGTACATGTATATGTAAATATATTGAAGGCACGTGATTGTGTATGTACATGTAAATGCATGCAAATGTATGTAAATGCATGAACATGTCCGCCCGTAAATGTTTGTAAATGTACATGCATGCATGTAAACTGTATGTACCTCTTTGCAAATGTATGTAGATGTATGAACCAATATGTAAATGTAAATGTATGTATGTAAATGTGAATAAGTATGTGTACATGTATGTACATGTATGTAACAAAAATGTAGGTAAGTTTAAATGCATGTATCTAGATGTGTATGTGTATGTACCTGCAAATTTACATCTGTGTATTTCAATGTATGCAATGTGATTCAATGTAATGCAATGTAATGTAATGAAATGGAATGGAATTTAATGGAATGGAATGTAATGCAATGTAATGTAGTCTAATGTATGTAAATATGTATGTGTGTTTTCATGTATGTAACTGTATGTATACATGCATTTGACACTCATTTTTGATATATCTATGGATGTGTGTATCTTCATGCAGTTGTGTGTATATCTACACGCACTTTGAAGCTTTGATGTTTTCTATATGTGCGTCTAGATATATACATTAATTGTTGATAAATGGGAGTTTTGATCCGCGCACGCAGACCAACGCACACCTTTCTCATATCGTATTGTAGGTGTGTTTTTGCAATACATAGATTTGATTAATACATCTTTGCATTGTTTCTTTTTTTAATTTGATGTATTCATTTAGACACAAGTTTGTTCACGCATATATGGAGATAACTGTGCGACGTCCCTCCAACACGCAGGATACAGAAATGTTCAATCCCAGACGTGATGTAGATCTACAAGGTACCTAGACGAGACATACCAACACAACCAATCATTATCAGGGTGCATAAGTGATGAGTATACAGTATACATCCCTGAGGTGACACCAAAACGCACCAAACAAATGTCATAGCTTCGTCATCAAACATGCATACATTCGTTGGAATGGTTGGTGTGGTGCCCGACGAAAAATACCAATATATCACTAGTATCACCAGTCAGTACACGATGCATACTATAACAAACCGGAACGTGTTGCCATCATTTCATCCCGCACTGCAGCATTTGTTGGCTGAGCGATGCGAGATTGCCATGAGCTAAGCATTGCAATATGTTCGGGCTGCAAAGCCGAGAACGTTTCCGCTCACGTACACAGCGGAAAAGTCACGCATTTGGCGTGCGCGCGCTGCCGGAGTTCTAGAGATCAAGAGAAGAAATGATCCTCAATATAGTCCTGGAATTGTTCGATTTTACCATGCGATTCTCGTGCCTTTTTTTGATTGCCGGATTTTGTGCTTGGCATTTCCCTGCGATCCCCAAGAAATATAACGTCTCCCTGCCATGTCCAGCGCAGAATGGCTCAGCGTTTTCTTTCGCTCTTCTGTGCGCGCGAACACGAAGGCATGATGACAAGCACTAAGCGATTGCAAAGAGCTGTATGACGGGCTCGCCGGTCGTGGCGCGCATGGGATGGGAAGCAGCACTTGGGCCAACAATGGATGGTTTTTTAGTGAGGCGCAGCGTTCGGCGCCAATTTCGCGATGAATTTTGATGAGGCTAGTGGAAAAGCAGCTTTGAGCGGCGCGGATTGCAATGGCTAAAGATATGTGGTTGCTCAGGCGTCCCTTGATTAATGCACCTTGATGTTTTTTCCTTTCTTGTTGGAACTGCCATGGGCGTTGATTTTGGTCCTTGACGCCCATGCATGATGTCGATGACATGTTGGATACACGCCATGAAGTTTCATTCCGAACCGTGAAAGTGTTTCTTGGCGATTTTTGCGGGTGACATGAAAAGGCTATACGGCAAGCAAATAAATTGCGTGTCAGTTCTTGGATCCGTGGTGTTGGGGCTTGCATTTCGCCCAGCGATTCCAACTGCACTCGGACACGTTGATTTTTTTCGGGTTTTAGGACACTTAGCTAATTTCGAAACCATCCGGGAAACGGGCAAATTTTGCCCAAATTATGTTTGTGGGACAAATGGAAAACGTTTATCTTGATGCCGCGCTTTATAGATGTGTTTGGGTCATTCGCAGCGGCACCGATCCCCGATCATTTCAAACAGCTTCGTGTGCAGAGGAACATTGAATTCCCAGAGTTGGGTTGGTCGCCCAAATATGGTTGTAGCTTCGGGTTGGTCGACCAAAGATGGTGGTAGCTTTGGGTTGGTCGCCCAAATTTGGTGGCCGTGATTTTTCACTTGGGAGAACTAGGGTGTGAGATGTTTGTCAAATCTGGGGGATGGCTGAAACCATCATCCCCGTATCGTCAACAACCATCATGTGCGATTTGACGAATCACCGCATTTTTACTTCACCCTTGCCAAAGACTATGCGTTTGATCACCATGCATTATCATCCACCATGCAAATCGATCAGGTTTGTCGTGATTTTTTACAAACGACTGAGGTGTGTCCTGGGTTTCGCTGTGTTAAACGTTGTGAATGCGGTGTCTTGGATGCAAAAAACCATTGGTGGAACCACCAGCTACATTCCTGCAAACCTGGAAGTTTGCGACATTGGAACCTTGTTTTACATATTAATTTTTGATTTTTCACCATTTGGGCGTGATTTTGAAATTTTTGGACGGGACTATGAACCAGGGCCGCACCTTGGTTCCAATGGTTCCAACCAAGCCCTGCAAACTGGGCATTGAGATTTCGAATATGAAACAAACATTTGACGGGACCCCGTAATGGTTACGTGCTGGGGGCACGACCTTGCAGGTTGGTTGCGTGTTACCTGATCAGACATGATCACAATGAACATGGTGGTTGGATCAAAGGTCATGTCACGGATAGATTGGGCCAAAAAGTTGTAGTGCCCTCGAGAAAAATCATGAGTCATGAATGATGGGTTGTTTTGCGTGATGTTTTCTTTATGTAGAAACATGTAAATGGAAGATCGAACAAAAATGCATGCTGCAAACTTATGTGCAGGAAACCAGGGTCCGTACTTGTCAAATTTGTAGAAAAATGTGAACCATTAAATCATAGTCACCATGAACTTGCAATCCATTGTTACAAACCATCTATGCACCATACAAAATACATCAACCATGAGTCAACCAATAATTAGCCGTCATCAACCATTGAATCATCACAACTCATCAACAATAACTCATCAATCCTAAGTCCTGCGATCAATTCATCCACCAGAACATTCCCTTGTTTTGTTTGGAGGGGGGAGCGGGGGGCGGGAATCAAATCATCAGATTTGGAGCTGGTGAGCTACTGATTGTTTGGGTTCACAGAGTGTTGAAGTAGGTTTTTTCCAAATTTTGTCAAACACATGGTACGAACAAGTTGCCTGATGAGTAACATCAGTGATGATAGTGTGTACTTACCTGGTGGTTTCTCAATTCATAGGGGTACCCCCAGTTATCATCTTTATTTGAGGGTACCCCTATGCCAATAAACCATCATCAACTGGTTTATCAACCACTTAATTGATGGTTAATGATAACTGGGGGTACCCTTATATGTTAAATGGTTTATCAAAATGAGGGAGTTTAGTTATAAACCAACCATTTTGGGGGTTCCCTATGCCCTGAGAAACCACCACCTGGATTACCTGGTTCTTCTACCCAGCTGCTTGGCTGTACCAGCTGATCTCACAAGCTGGCGGCTATGATCAGCTTCCAGTGCCTTCCATAGATGATCAGTTCCAGTGGTTTTTGATAGGGAAAACTATGGGAGTTTCTATGGTTAACCATGGTTGATAGTGGTTAACGAAGGGGATTAACCAACAATAGCTGGTTGGTGATTCTATTTTTTCTTTCTCGATTTTCCACTTGGATTTGGGATGGTTGACGAATATTTGTCAGAGGGACCACCAAACAGAGCGATTGGTCGTGACTATGGATTCCATGGATCATGTAAGTGGGAAGCGTGTCCATTATGAGAATTGGTACCATTCAAATGTGTGTTCATATTGAACAGCTAGATCTCGATACCATCCAAATCTGATCTAATGACTTAAATGATCCATGCCATCCAAATCTGATCTAACGAGTTTAATGATCCATGCCATCCAAATCTGGTCTAATGATCATCTGGATATCACAAGGCTATCGCCATGGGAGAGTCCAGGGCGGAACCCTTCTTTCGAGTCCCAGTGCCACCGGAGCAGAAAGGACTGGTTCGGCCAATGATGGGCTTCAGCAGGGCTGGTCAACTAACCAACTAATGATAGTCAACTAACCAACTAATTGGTCAACTATCATTAGTTGGTTAGTTGGTTAAGCATCAAATTCTGCAACTAACCAACAAATGATAGTGCATGACCAAGGAATGATGGTATTTCGCAAACTATTTTGGTCACTAAACAAGCTAATAACGTTCACTGCAGGAACCAGCTCATTTTGGTAAATGTGCCAAGTAGTACTCGTTTTCATGCTTGGATCATCAACAATACCACCTGCCCAACCCCCCAGAAGTGGCGATATCGATTGCTACAGAGGGGTTGAATGGTAAACCATGGTGAAGGGCAGGTGGTGTAAATTACGGATATGCTTAACCATTTATTAACCATGATAACCATTTATAATCCAGGGTGAATTATAAACCCCAAGTTGAATGAATAGTAACATCGTAACATTACTAGTGAAGATCATAGTAATCATAGAAATCAGAGTGGTTCAAGGATAAGCAAAAATAATCATAACAAATGTTGATCCAAGTGAGTATTACTGGGAAATGAAATAATAGCAAACTTCCTTATAAACTGGGCAAACCAGTACTGATCAACTATTAACAATCGTATCAAAACTATCAGTATATAAACACAAGCTTAGTAATGTGATAACCGCGTTGATTCTTGAAGAGATTTCAGCACAATTTTCATGATCCAAAAGGTTACAATAGTCACTCGTAAAAACTGCATACCAAGTCAATTTTCAATGTTCACCAGTACTAGGTAACTTGGTATAGTCACCTAGTATGATCACTGGTACTCACCCGTTATTTTTTGATTGAAAGTAATCACATATCAAAAACTGGCAAACTTCAGCACCAGGTCACTTTTTTTTACCAAGTGTTAATTACCATTCAAAACTGTTGGTTACCAGTGAAATATACTGATGTTGCTGGCAACCACCAGTTTTTACCGGCAATTAACAGTTTACATTGGTAATCGAGATATACCATTAAAGACTGTTGGTTACGGGTAAAATGTACTAGTTTTACTTGTTGCCTACTAGCATATCCCGAACAAAATTTACCGTTGCGAATACATACTGCGGGTCGAACTAGTAATCGAAATATACCTGGTAAAATATACTCGTTAGATATGCGGGTTAGATATGCGGATTATAGATATGCGGGTTTAAAACCAATACCCTAGTAATCGAAATGGGTGTTTCTCAAAATAAGCGTACCCCCAAATCATCCATTTATAGTCATTTGTAGTAATAAACCAGCCATAACTTTGGGGTACCCTATGGCTTGAGAAACCACCATAGTCATTTAAGTATTACTCTGGTTCCCCTATCATTAACCATTATTTTCCCTATAGTTTGTTGGTTATTGCCCACCATTATTGGTTGGTTAATTAGCCATTATACTCTGGAATTGCCACCATTATTAGGTCTATCATTAACCATTATTGGTTGGTTAATTAGGCACCATTATTAATTATGGCTTGAGAAACCACCAAATATACTCGGGAAATATCCTCGTTGGTTTTCGGTTCCCCGTGTTTTTGTCGCTGACGTTTCTTCAGGTCTTCGTACAGCAGACCATGCGAACGGCGTCCTCGGATGAGGAGTTGGCCTACAAGCAGAGGCACCCGCAGCCGGCGCGGCAGCACACCATGGGCAGCTACAGCTACGGTCCCCTAGTCTTGTTGCTTATGATCCCTTAACAACCAGTGCTACTTTATCATTGCTTAGAACCATTATATAGCCATTTTGTAACAATTCTGTAGCCATTCGATTGTTTATAGCCATTCTATAGCCATTGATTCGTGACCATTATAAAGCCATTCTATGGCCATTATGTGAATAACAACAACTATTTCTGTAGCCATTCTATTGACCAGCTGATTCAAGCATTAGCCAGCGCTACTTGATCATTGGTTACAACCATTCTATGGTCATTCAATAGCCACTATGTAACCATTCTACAGCCACTTTATAGCCATTATGTAACCATTTACCCACAAGTAGTTAGTAAATCAGCTGGTCAACCGTTGGTTGTTTACCATAACTGCT